>VOMN01038348.1:0-77105 GCA_014899125.1 Orchestia grillus
CGGTAGCCTGACCGAAACGCCTTCCAACCCTTCTCCCAGTGTGGAAACAGAGGTATGCGAGACGCCCGCATCTAGCACACTATGCAGGTCTAGCTGAACCTGGAAACCTGTAGTAAAGCTGAATCTCTACAGTTGGAAAAAAGGGGTTATTGTAGAGAATAAGGTTAAGGAGGGCGAGCTTACAAGTAAGAGGGGAGGGACGACGGCAGCGCAGATGGCAGCGATGTGACAAAGCTTACTAAAAAAATTATTCCACATTATAATATATTGAGAATATTTCTAGAAATCTTTAGATTTGTTAATGTCTGTGGCAACATTCTGGCTTCCGCGCATCACGTGCAGAGGCGAAGCCGCGAACCAGTATTTTCTTAGAAGCCATGCAGTACATAGCATATGCTGGTAGTGGGTTTGTATATACGTGTCGTGAGTACCCCTAAGCCTAATTCTTCATCTATTCTACTTATCTAATTCAACTGTGCTTCCCTTCTTTCGTCTTAATTCCACATTCCATTTCCATGTGTACTGATTCCTGTATTAGTGGTTACTAGTGAAGACTAAAGATATAAAGTAAGCACTGGTTAACCTATTACTATTGTACCATGTGTGGGATTGTCTATTGAGTGTCTACCATGCCAATGCTTCTAATGAGTTGCATTCCCGGCTATAGTGGGAGATTTAATAGATTATGTTCGGGTTTTCTCTCAGACCTTAAGTCGCTCCTTGAATTTCCAGCGAGAGCTACTTTGATGAAGTGTCAGATCACGGTATTGTTGCTTCACTTCGTCATTGATCTTTCCATTTCAGACTGATGGTTATTCCCCAATAGTTTTATTTTAAATATTTGCATAAATATGCATGGAACAAATCTGTCACGTGTATACGTACAAGTTTATGTCTATTTCTGTAATCAGACTCCGAAATATAACTTTTCCGTTTCAACACGCTTTAATGTTGGGTTTTCAATGCCTTACAACAACTGGCATTGTGATGGATGTAAGGAATGTGTGGTTTAAACTTCCTTTTCCAGGGGAAGCTCTCGTTGGTTTCGTGAAAATGCCTCGACTGGGCTGATATTCGATCCCGGGTCCTCTCGGTTAGAAACGTGTGTGTATATAGTATTGTTGAGACGCTGGCTGAGAGGTAGAAATATCGGTTCATTGAGTGCAATTTTTATTCAAATAAAGGTAAATAAAAAGATGCTTTATACAGTTCCATTAATTTATCATACCTAATGAAAATTTCAATTTTCAATAATTCCACAATGAGATATATGACCAGAAATTTCGACGTACATACTGATTCTGGGATACTGTACGATTGTTGCTCATATAACTTAGCTCATGGAATGCACCAGGCTTGAAATAAAAAACACGAATACTACGGAAAATGAAAATATGTATCTATTCTGAGGTAAATGATTGATGATAAATTTGTAGCTTTTAGAATTTTAACTTTATTATTTAGTCCCTATATTTTTCAAATATTTTACCAGGAAGTAATTTCATCAATTGCTTATACAATTAGTACAATTCCAACGAGCGTCAAGCTAGTCCGACGGAAATTACCCGCGAAAATTTCGAAGCTCACACACAAGGAAATAGGAATTTCACAATGGCGCTCGAACGATGTGAAAAAAGTAAAATAACCCCTCCTAAAAAAATTATCTACATAAAAATATTTTATTTTCTTCTATTGAAACAAGTAATTCAATATTTTAAGAAATGTGTTCTTTAATGCACTCAACTGAGCAAAATGCCCCCCCAAAAAAAGAAATTTATTTCAAAGTCAACGAAATGAATCTAAGAGTTTAAAATACTCCTAAGAATGCAACTTACCTTTTTGTCTATTTTTATTTCGAATATTTTCGTTGTCCTTAAAACGAGCTTATGCCATGAATTTGAACGGACTATTGTACTTGCCTGAAGTTGTTTTCACTGTTGCTTTCGTTCCTGATGTTGTTGCCGTCGAAGTTGCGGAAGCTTGACTTCGCCCGACGAAAATTGAAGTCGTTGTTAAAAAGAATATCTAGCTAATCAATACTCTAAAATCAATGAGCTGATCGAAAGTTAATTTCTAGTTTTACATCTGCGGAAGCTCCATAGCTTTCCTGATACAATGGGTAAAGGTAAAATTTACTTCTGTTGCTGTACTTTTTTTGTCCATTTTGTGTATAAGAAATATCGGCAAGTATATTTTGTGTTTTCATATCTGTTTACGTCTAAATTTCTTTGTATAAAAGCCATATGAAAATTTAAATAGCTATTTTTCTTGTACTAGCAGCTCTACACTTATTGATTGATGAATTTATTTAACATTGAAATAAAACTTAGAATACGTCAATTTTTCAGTAATGATTTGGGCTTACCAAAGTGCTCATACTTTTAACTGGTTCTTATGTAGTGCGTTAGAATTTTTTTTAAAGAAATAAGTCAAGGATTGTGTACGCTTGGACTTAGGTGTTTTAATATTGATGGATATCCCTCGCATCAATGACGAGGGAGGAGTAAATGAGTGATGCTGGTGTGTACCAGCATGAACAACAGTTGAAAACTTTTTGCTGGCGCATGTGCATTTTATGCTGTGTTTAATTTATTATCTGGAATAGTTGTGCAATTCTAATAGATTTGGAAATTAAATCGAGTGACTCCTACATTTGTCTCCGGTGCATGGCTAATATAGCAAGTGTATTACAAAGTATGATATGTTAATAATTTTGTGAGATAGGGTCACAACGGTAATTCTGATAACTTAGGAATGATATTTTATTTAAATCATCATTGAATGTTACTTATTTTTTATATATACCAATATAGAAAATCTGAAAAAGAATTAGAGCTTAGGGGAAACAGTGAAAGTTATTTAAGTATGGGTTTTATTTACTTTATGATGTTCCAGTAAGATTTCAGCATCTGTGAAAAAATGTTCAACTGTTGCTTGGTTGAGTTGCAGACAAGATAAGAAGCTAATAAGTAAAAATACTATTGCTAAAATATTGTTAAAACCATGAATTGTTGTCAAAGATGTCTCTTTTGAGTATTAAAATCAGATTTTTGAAGGTAGTGATTGAGAATTTTTCATTTTGAATTATATTCACAGCTGTTTTCATTCTCCTTTCAATTGTAAAGTATTTATGAAATAACCTTGTGAGATTTTTCTTGGTAAAATAATTGTGTAAGGACTTATTAATTTGTGAATAGTGTAAGATTATCTTCTAGATTAGAATTAATAGGTTAATCATGTGTACGATATTTTATGTGATATATATTTGTAATATTCTCCAGTGAAGAACCCATGGTGCAGGATTAATTCTTATTTCATATTGCCGTGATGTTTTATGACCTTTTATTATTTGTAGGGCTGCATGTAATTCTATTCATTGTGCTTTCAAAAGTGAATGCAAAATATTATAAACTTTTTATCTCCTCTGGCAAAATGGGTTTAATTTGTCCACTGTATGCAATGGAGATGGGCAACTCCTGGGAGGCACTGTTGAGTTACCTCAGCTAAGATGGAACTTTAGGATTAATAAATTTTGTGTCCCTTCTACTTCTTCCACTTTTAACTCTCCCTTTGGTATTTTTCCTTTGTCTTTTTTTCTTCAATCTTAACTTACTGTTTCTATGTGCAGGTGATCCTGTATTGAAACACACTTTGTGGACAGATTCCCAGTTCTCCTATGTTCATGCTAAATGGTCCCCTCTGTTTTTTCCCTTTGGATCACATTTTATGTAGATGAGCTTTAATCCAACAAACTAATAATCTAATCATATAATTTTATGCTTTCTGCCTTATTTTCTTATAAATCTATTGCCAAAATACCCCAGTCAATGTTATTTCTGTTGCTATACTTTTTTGTTCATTTTGTGTGTAAGAAATAATGGCAAGTATATTTTGTGTTTTCATATCTGTTTATGTCTAAATTTCTTCGCATAGTCAAAATTATATGACAATATAATTTTAAAATGAAAGAACCAATGGCAGAAGGGTAATTATTTGCCTAGACAACTGGTTATACTATATTCTGTGAGAGTGAAGATAAGCTATTTGCTTCCAAAGGTATTCTGAGACTTCTTTGACTTTGTGTCGCATCCATTGGGTGACAACTGAATGATGTGACTCCTCATCAGTGACTAACCGTCTAAATTTTTGCTAAGCCTAGTAAATTTTTCTTCTCTAAACATCTAGAATGTTTTATGAGTAATTCAGAAACGATGTGATCAAAAAAAGTTATTGCGTTAGTATGAAAGTTGTGACACATACTGATTGAATACTTTTGTTATATGCCATGTATGATTCTAGTATACATGAAGCTTTTCACTTGTAAATCTTTATACTTTGTTTTGTAATTTAGCTTTGTTAAATAGAATATGTGTTGAAACTTCTAGTGTATTGGCTTGCTGGACAGTCAGTAAGCAATGGATATTAAAGTAAGCAGTTACTTGTGCTCCCTCACTATGTGTGTGATGATTTTCATTCTAAATCTATTGAATTCATTATAAACTGTGATGTTTCATTTGTATGCATCACATCTTAATTTGTTAGAAAAATTCTTACTTCTGTTTTCTTTGTAAAAACTCTGTTTACATTGTTTTTTTGCATTTGAGTGGACTGTCATATTAAATTTTTTCACCATTATCTGGGAAGACTATGTGCTTCTTCCTGCTTGCATAAAGCTCATGTCAATCTATGTCTAGTCAGTTTTTATGTTGACATTAAGCAGCACTTGCCAAGTACAGTAGCATACAGCAGCACAAACTAATTTTTTCAGATATACTTGCTTGATATGCTACTGACTTTTTCAAGAATGAACTTGAAGCATGCTAATTACCTCTATTTCATAGTAGAATAGAATTTTGTAATTTGTGCAAGTAACAAATAATATGATTGATTTTGCCATACCATAGTGAGTTGGCATGTCAGAGCCACATGTTCTTCTTTCAGTCTTGACCATTGAGATTTTTTTAAAATTTAGTTGCTGTTGTTCTCACTCCCTCTCCTGTGAAAAAATATTGTGAAGGGAATTGATTTGATACAGAGCTACCAATGGTCGGTTAACTAAATCTTTGTAAATTTTCATTCCCTACATAAAAGCTATGAAGAAATGATATGCACCCAATGTATATGCTTTCCCTGTAGCAGATTTTAAAATTACCTAACAAACCTTGCGGCATCATTTATTTATTTACTATCCCTCGGGGGATAAAGGATAGGCAATAGGATTAGGTGAGTTAGGTTTATCTTTATTATGCTATGGGGATTGGTATCCACTGGGGTACTGTTAGGTTACCCCAGCTTTAGCTAGGCCTTCTGGACTTATTTCACTTAGCTTCTTTCCATTTTCATGCCCTGTTCACTGATGATTCATCTTTTCTCCCTCATCCTTTTTAACTGGTCATTTTTATATACCAGGGATCTTGTGTGGAGGTAACACATTTTGTGCATGGATTCCCCATTCTCCAAAGTCCATACTAAATGGTCTCTTCTCCTTTCTGTGAAACATAGTCTTGAGTTACTAAAGTGCTGCTATCCATACTTACTAGTTAGTACTACTTTATTCAAAAAATGCTGTCATCAATTATTTTAAAGCTAATAAAAGTTTTTGACTAGTTCAATTATAGGTGACATGTTTAGAGCAAATATGGTGTCACTTATTTGCCACATTGGCCTCTATTATTGCATGGGCTTCATTTTACTTCTCAGTATGGATAATATGATTGATTTTGCCATGCCATACTGGGTTGGCATGTAAGAGCCACATGTTCTTGTTTCAAGCTTAGCTAGTGAGATTTTTTTAAATTTAGTTGCTGTTGTTCTCATTTCTTTTTTTTAACTTTTTTGGCAGTGAAAATTTGTTCTGGATTTTCACTATCTCAGTCTTTTTCTGATTTGAATTTTTCATTTGAATATGATCTTGAGAAATTTTCTGTGCCAAACATGATGCCAATTGATGTATTATGTATACCCATGTGTCAGTAGTACACATTTGAATTCTAACAGTAGATTGTGTTGTAGCTGCTAGTATAAATATTTATTTTATTGATCTATTTTTGTGCAGGCAGGAAGAGAGCAGACAGGAGCACTGCAGGCAGTCGAGTGGGCCCTGTGAGTAACGCAGAGGCTGTGAAGAGCACCAAGGAGGCCCATCATGCGGGAGCACCCATGCATAATTCTCTCGTTAATGGTGTGGTCAGAGGAGTATGCGGGAAGCAAAAAGAAAGAATCACAGACTACTTCTCTCCAGCTAGGTGAGCTGTCGTGTTGGTGTGTTGTAACTTCCTGTATTTGCTTACTTTCTTTTTGGATCTTTACCTTTAGTATAACAGTAGGTATATTCACTTGTGTTGCATCTAGGGAGAGTTCAGACACTAGTTGCAACCTTATGAAATGTTCTTTCATAATAACTAGTTAATGACAAACATGCAGCTGAGTATTAAACTCCACTGAAGATATCTTTTGGTATTTTATGATTGTTCCAGTATCATTGAGTTTACATTTTTGTTTAGACTGTTTTTAAACAATTATTTCTGTGCATAGATTTAAAGTTATTTTGTTCATTCTCTGTTGACTGTTCTATAGTTTATTATATGCTTTCATGCACAGCAAGTCCTGGATATACTGTACATATACGTTCTTGAAAACCTTACCGCAAATCGAAATTACCGTATACTGAACCCATCATAACATGTCATAATAGGATATGTGTTCCAGCGCATTGAAAGTCTGCACAGACATTTTGTGGCCATTATGGGTGCATCACTGTGTGTTGCAATAATAATATCCACAAAAACACTGAGTTTAGTAAAATTGAAGACGGAGAATTTTTAGAATATCTAACTTCAAAATATAAATGGCAATGTAGTGCCATCAGACACAAGTCCTGCCTACACAAGCTGTAAAGGTTTAACTTGTGTTCAGATGAGATGTGAGAAGAGACTGATTGTTACCATAACTGCATGGCGTGGTGGTGGTGGTGCCACAGTACGGTGTAAACTAAATGCGCGCAGATACTGTCTGTGAATTTTTTTACTGTAAATAGAATCAAGAGTCGTAATTACCAAATAATGTAGCTGTGAATATAGGGGATAAAGAATTACTGTAAAGGAGTTACTGTACAATTTTGTTTGAAAAATGTTTCAAAATTCTTTAATTGGTGAACAATTGATTAGTTGTTTTTGGGTGAAGTCAGCACCTAAAAGTCCAAGATGTCGTCTTCACTTTCATTTACAACTCTACCACTCAGTTGTTGTATTTTGATATTGATCTAATTTGTCATAATTTTTGTGCCTTAAAAAACTTGTGCCTGGGTTCTGTTGCTTTGAAATTGGCTTCCCAAGCTTTTAGTTACTCGACAAAATCGGTACCAATGGAGACATTTACGAATACCTTCCGTTAGAGGTTTTTGAAAATCATGATAATAAAGTTAGAAGTTTAAAGGAACTTTATGCCATTGCTCTGCTAATATTGCTGATTATCCAAAGCTTTGAAACTTGCATTGTCATGGGAGGTGACTGGCTTTAGACTTTCATGCTGATTATTTATAATATTGGTACATCAAACCTCATGCTCAGGATAATATGTTCCCTAGTAAGGGTTATGAGTAGGTAGGTACATTTTGTTTGTATGGCAAATTGATGAGAAAGGCGGGGGAGAAAAAGTATATTTAATTTGAACATTACAAGTTCAGGATCATATCCAACTTTTTATAAAAAGCAATGAGGTCAAACTTTCAAATATAAATACATAATGAGAGAGCATATCTGTAAAATGTAAAAACTATCATATAACTTCTTGTTTGGGGAAAATATTCAGCATATCTCTGATAGATTCATAGAAAAATCCCACTCTAAAATATAAAGATTCAAATTATTCTTAGTAGAGGCTGATACCTTAAATCTGTCAATTGTATTTTATTCCAATTGATCACTGGAAACATTGCTTGAGTGGGAAGTGGGAGACCAAAGGGCATTTCTTGTGTGGTAATTGTGACTGCCATATTCTACAGCCGACGTGCTCTGTAACTCCTATAAAATGTGCTTAGTGGATTTGGTCCACCCACTGCGATATACAATGCGCGCTACGGAAATTATGTACAATAAATGTCTGCACGTCAATGAGCAGAGTTTCCTTGAAATGGGAGAGGGATTGTGTCAACTAAAAGTAAGCAAAAATGTTTGAGGGTACATTATTTTGACAAGAGATTCAAGAGTTCTTGTTTCAATTAATTTTCAGATTGGTGATTAAAGCAAAGAATAATGCTGTACATTTTTTCCACAGTTGGTATATGCAATTTCCTGTGTAGTCATGAAAGATTCATTGACACCGGGTGAAACTGTAAATGACTGTAACTATTGTTTATAAAGTAAACATTATAAATTCAAATACGTTATTGAGGTCAAAAATTTATAACAGATATAAGCATGTGAAATTTGAGATAAAAGCACTACTAAGTGTAAGACTTTTTGTATAGTAGCTGAAATGACTGAGGCTCAGGCTTGATAATGCTAGTTTGAAATTTGTTGCCTGAGTAGTATACAATGACTTTCAAAAATTTCAATTAATTATTTTTTAATTGTGTTTTAAATTTAGTGTTTGGGTACTGATTGTTTACATACTAATATTGCAAAAAGAAAATTGTGTCAGATTTCCATTTGAAAAGGACAGAAGTATGAACTATGAAATGTCGATAATAAATTGATTTCAATTCCTTTAGATATGCTTAAATCCAACCTTGTTCATGTTCACTCAGAAATGTTGACCAATGTAGGTTCCACTCTTAATGCTTCACTTTGTTTATGGAGAAACCCTCTGAATAAGAGAAGAAATTCAAAGCACTGAGGGCTAAAAAAGGGTTTGAAATTTTTTTTGTTGGTTCTTGGAAGAACTGAACAGAAAATAAAAAGATACATCTACTAAAATTTTAATGACCTCGTACAACGGTATATTAGCAAAAAGATTTTTATTATCCAGTAAAGCTGTTTTGAAGACAATATTACTGTTGATCAACTGACAAATTAATAGTTTCAGCCTCTACTACAAATAGCCCAGATCTCCACATTTTAAAGCCCCTGTGCATCCATAAAACGACACCATCCCTCAATGGTATGTTGAGTGTTCGCTTTCTGAACATTGTTGGACAGTTTCTCCGTATTTTACACTAATGAACTGCAGCATTTGTGACCACATATTTTAAATTCAATTTCATTGCACTTTACAGATAGTTTAAGCAGGCCTAGGCGTGAAATATTCAATTTAAATGGTTTTGAGATGCTTCTGTTCCATCGTCAAGGAATAATTAAGCTTTATTATATATCATGAAATAATATCTCTGCCTTGTGCCATTTTGAAAATTATAGTTGTGTGTTCTCAGTTACTCACAAGATGTACTTTTGTCCAGTCACTTACCTGGCATTGTGGAGGATGGAGGGAATATATTTGAGTTACATTGCATGCTGTTGAGCGTCTCATCTATGTACTAAGGCTGAGTTTCATGCAACGATGCCCTTTTATAAAATAGGCTCTCGGTGGTCACGTCGCAAGAAACGTGGTAAGAGCATCATTTACCCCAGTATCTTGTAAACAATGAACCAGCTTGGCATTTGTAGGTCCTCAAAGCTCCTTCCATGTAATTTCCATTTCAGCTCTCTAGTGCCTTTTCACTTCCTCCAGCAGACTGCACACATGCAGTAGATCCACATATTCATGCAGTAGATTTGAATGTTGAACTCAGAAGTTCATCTTTCATGTTTAGATCCCAGTGCATAGTTCCTCATCCCCATTTCCTTCTCTGTATCTATGTAATTCTTCCTTTCAAAATGTCTCAGTTCTTGCCATGATCTCTGTTGAATTATAAATTAGCCCTCTCACATGTTTTGCATAAGGTATTGCTTCCTTTGTGATAGAAAAGTTAGTCAATTTAGTGCCTTTCTCTGCACATGGCAGATCGCCAGTGACAGCTGACGATGCCGACTCAGCAGCGCAGAGCCTGAGCATGACAGCCACGCACCTGCTACCCTTGTGCTCCTCGGAGCACCACCAGCATGTCATGAAAAGTGCACGGCTGACGCGGACTAGCAGCACAGAAGCGTGTGCATCTCTCGTCCCCCAGGACTCCCCAGACGTGGAGGTCATCAGTAGCCACAGTGTAGGCTGCGCCATCTTGGAGGAACCTTCAGCGGGAGCCGGGCATAGGCCTTCCAGTGACTCCAAGGCTTTCTGTCGATCATCATCCACTGCTATCATGTCCACGTGTGATCAACAGCAGGAGTTGACAAGCACACCTACCAAGACCAACACGTGTTCACTTAGTGATGCTGAGAGTGATGACTGCGTGGTAATTGAGGACAAGTCTGAGGGTCGTACAGCATCGCAACCTGGTAGCCAGGTAAGAATTATGTTTCTTCTTTATATGGTGGACGTACACTTGTGTTTCCTTCACCATCTTCTGAAAATTTCTCGTGCCATCTTGTCCCCATTACCCACCTTTCTCCTTGTGCCACGTTGTGCCATGGATAGGAAAGTTTTTTTTACTCGAAATTATACTGATGGCATTGAACCTAGATACCGTCTGTTGAGGGAATACATTACGTTTTGCTTGATTTGGCAAAGTAATTTTTGGGCAAGAATTTTTGTCCATACGTAAATGATTCCTGGAAAAAATTGCCAGTTTCAGAACTGTTCATGCTATTTTCGAATTATTATTCTCAATTGAGTAATGTGAAACGGAATTTACCATATTGTCTGTCAAATGCTGATGTCGATTGTGCGATCTCAGATTGTTGAGTTGATGGACAAGCATTTGTAATTGCTTACCACGAGTCTTGAAAGCTTGAGTATTGCTTGCCATCAACATATTGCTTGCCATCAACACATTGCTCGCCATCAACACATTGCTCGCCATCAACACATTGCTCGCCATCAACATAATCCTCTTGACGATGGACCATAAATTTTCCAAGGAATTCAAATCGTTACTGTTTGGAGGCCACACCATTAAGTTGTGCCCATTGAATCTATGGTGTAATAGCCATTTCGTTACTATCTTTGATCTGTATGTGCAAGTGTTGAAATATCAAAGGCTTCCTATTCGTTAATTGATTGATCGTCAAACCAGGGAAGACATGCGTCTTCTAAGAGCTTACAATTTAAGTTCAGTTTTAATCTTTTCGGTAGCTTGTATAGGCCAAGGCTATTTAACTTCTCTTCATGAATACCTCCCAGAAAGATGGCTTCCCACCAGGTTGTTGACAAATGTGCGCTCTGACCGAACGACCATTCAACAGCCAACCAGATGACCACCCATCATGTCCATAGAGCGTTGCATGGGACTCATGAATTGAAAATTACCTTACTAAAATTGACCTTCATGTGATTCTGCATCTATTCGACCTTTTTGTTTCAAAAGGGGGCCTTTCGATGAGACTCCTCAACTTAGCAAGGGTATTGATGAACCTACATCTAGTGGTTTTACCAACTTACGGCGCACCACCGCCTCAAAAATATTCTTGCTGCTAGGATGCGAAATTTTGGAAGTTTTTTTACTTTAAGAATATCCCTTGCAGATAACTTGTAAATGTGCTTTTTGATGTCTTTCTGCGTGTTTTACACCAAAAAGCACACATGATTCAATAGTACGGTGATCGCGATGTAACTTCTTGGATATTTCTCCTGTCCATAACTGTTCCAAACATGGATGTAATTTTAGTAATTTTTTCTGTATGACTAAGTTTTTTTGCCCATTTTTAGTATTTGTGATGTTGCATTTTCTGATGGAGCAGTTGAAATGCTAAAATTTCACAAACTTTAAAGAACATAATTACGAGATCAATTATTTCACCAGACATAAATATTGTTGAAATTAATTAATCTTTATTTGATACTAAAGTTAGAATGTAATGTCGTGCGACACCTCGAAATATAAAAGTCATTTAAATGTTTCTGTTAATAAACATTTCTACATAATCATACAGGACGCACTGTAGTATCATCTAACATGACGAGGTGAACCTGATGAAGATTTGACGTGCATACAATCCTATTGAGCATCCATCGTAAATTTTGATTTAAGGAACTATTTTTGTATTCCTCCATGCTTTTTTGTTGAATTTTTACTAGCTTACGTTATTATACATGTATGAATTTCGTCTGAAGTGACCAAAGTGCCTCTACGCACCTTGGCAGAAGATGCTTTATTCTATAAATTTCAGAAATTATAACCCATCTTCATTTAGTAGAGATTATGAACGTTAATTTCTTTTTCTCTTTTTTCAGGTCGTGCACGACTTTAATGGATTTTTGAATTCAGTGCCCGCGTTCTGCAGTGAGCCTTCCTATCCTCTACGGCAGACCAGAAGCAGGGCACTGAAGCACGTATCGAGCCGTGGCTCCACCATGGCTGCTCTCAAAGCCTTCAGAAACGTGAGGAAAACTTCTCCTGCCGCCTCCTCAGTCTTGGTGTCATCTGCTTCATCCGTAACGAACTCTGTGGTCATGAATGGCGTGCCTCATTATCCTTGCTGCAGTAGTGCCAGCAGCAGCTGTAGCAACAGTAGTTGCAGCAGTAGTGTCAGTGGCAGCAGCTGCCATAGGATCTGTGACATATGTGATGAAGGCAGCAGTGGAGTTTGTGATGAACACACACCCGACCAAAATGATGAAGTATCTGGCAGTAAACTCTGTCATCCAACTCCCTGTGCGAATGTGGGCAGTGCTAATATGTCATGCGAATGCTGCCAGAAAGAGTCTCCTTTTGCTACAACGTCCCAATCCCCGAACAAAGGGCATCATCTCCAGCTGGCCTCTGGGTGCAATGGTGTCCTCTCAGACCAAAATCTGCTTTACTCTGCTGTTCAGAGCAAGCGCTCTGCCATGATGCAGTCTCTTCATGGATCTGAGTTTGACAAGGCATCTATATTGCCTCATTCTGGCAAAAATATTCCCGATTTTAGTAGTCCTAGAAAAAGGAATCATTCAGACTGCACTAGTCCTAAGAAATACCCTACTCCTGAAGTTGAGTACATCATGTCTCAGCAAAGTTCACCCGTTTTATTAAGTGTTGACATTTCTACTCGTGGACTGGCTCCTTCTCCAAGTAAGAGGGCTATGCAATGCTCTTTACGCAATTGTATGTCTCCAAGAAATGGTGCTATGATTAAATCACCTAAAGGCTGTTCTTCCATTAGTCCACCTATTGTTGTTGATCTAACTGTAGCCCAAAGCAAAAAATTTAGTGGCTGCTCTCGTGAGCAACGGAGGTCGTCCTCTGACAGCGTTAGCGACTTGGCCTCTGATGATGGAGTCGTGGCAGAGACAGGCTTCCAGGCAAGACTTAACCACAGCTCGCCAACTGTGCGGAAGCTGTTTGCTGATGCTAGGGAGAAGCTTCCATGTGATGACAGTCATCAGACAGTGAACTCAATGTCATCCTGCTCTAGTGCCTGTAGTCCCACGAAGGTTGTGCCCCTACGTTCAACACGGACTTGTTTATCTCCTTCTCTTCGTAGCGCGGCTCTAATTCATGCAGTGCCCAAGACACCTCCTCTCTCTCCACTGCCGCCCACGTCTGCAAGCACCCCTTCTACCCCTCACAAGATCCAAGTGATAGAGGATGCAGGTGACCTCTTCTTGAGCCCCACCACGAACACAGCTATATCACGGCTGAGCGTCTCCAGCCCCTGCGACCGTGTCTCCAAGCCGGGCAAGAGGGCTAAGGGTAGAGGCAGGAAGAGGTACGTTATAATTCAGAGGCCTGCTTGGTTACTTTACCATTTGCTGATGCCAGAATTGTATCTCAATCTTAGAGTGGGAAGAATTTGATGTAGACCCCCAATATTTGAATACATTAATTTTTTCATTTTCTATTGGATCTATTCTTAGTGTCATAAATATGCGAGTATATTCGGCGGTTATTAATGGTTCTAGAAATTCCGTCCCAGTTCCATAGTACAAGTAGTTTAGTATGAACATTTCAGAAGTAACAAGCGCTATGAAGTCATATTTGTCCGGCCTTTCAACCCAGAACAGGATCTGAAGAGCACCTTTTATTTCTGTCTTGCTTTTAGTGACTGATCGTCTATTGCGTCCAAACGAGCGAGCAACCAAATGTCGCGTAGGAAAAGGCCGAGCGCCAACGGGTCTGAGTTGATCATTATTTACTGCCTAGTTTGTATACCACATTTTCTGTGGCAATATCAATGAGATATCTCTACCTACTTACTTCTGAATGAAATCAATATTTCTAATTATTCAGGTGGATTCTTTATGTTACTTAAATCTCAAGCGTTCTTATTCTTAGTAAATTCTTCAGTAAATTCCCTTCTTCCATAGACATTTTTGTTATTGCAAATTTGAGCAAACCACCTTTGAGTATGAATTATTGTCGTGCAGGCCGAATGCAGCCGCAGATTCCCGGGCTGAAGGTATGGATCTCACCCAGCAGTCCAACTCTCGGCCTGCGTCTGAAGAAGGCAGCTCGCGTCGGTCGACTCGTACTAACTGTGCGGCCAAAACTGGTGCCTTGGCTGCTTCTGATGGCAACTCTGCCATTGTCGTCAATGGATTACCTGAAACCCACGATAAGAAACTTAACAGGTCTTCCGAACGGAACGGAACTCTCAATGGCTTTGTGAGGCCTATGACCCGCAATGCTAAGATGATGCAGCAGCGACTGCATCGCAATCATTCTAATGATCTCAAGAGTAATACTGCAAATATCTACCAATCCTCGGACGACAACGTGTCTGATCTCACTACTGATAAGGCTCATAATAAAACCAAAGGATCCTCTGTTGAAACGGTGGACTTCACCAACACTAACTCTACCTCAGTCAAGAACAAGAATGCTCATATGACGGATTATTTCCCGATTAGAAGATCTGAGAGAAAACCTAAAGCAACTTTAATGTATGAGAGGCAAATGGATATCGAAAAAAAAATCCTCAGTGGCTCCGAAGAGGGGCTAAGGGTAAGATTTCCAAAGGCTATTTCATTTAACTCTTATTATTACCATTTTCATTACGGTCAGTTTTGCATTTGACTCTTCCATATAGATGCCATATTTGTAACTTGGTGTCACTTTACACTTTGTGTCGTTCACCTTCACAGGCGTGAGTGACATAAAAATCTGCTGAGCCAGTAATTCTTATATAGATGCTACTTTTTATTTCGTAGCTGAATTTAGTGTGTCATGTGCAGGTGGAGCATTTCGGAGAAAAAGGGCGAGGGGTGGTGACGACGCGGCTGTTCCGCAAGGGCGAGTTTGTGGTGGAATATGTGGGCGAGCTGCTGGACGTCAAGGACGCCAAGGTACGAGAAGACAAGTACGCCTTGGACGCCAGCAAGGGCTGCTACATGTACTACTTCGTGTACAACGACGTGCAATACTGGTAAGCTGAAACGAAGGGGCGCTAGTTATTTTTGTCTTTGTGAGAATTAATGATCAGTTATACTGTACTTCCTTACAGAAACTGTACACATGTGATTTCGTACAACTTGGCGTGCTTGCTCGTACTGTGCCTATGTATTTTTGAGTTGATGTTTACTGAATTAAGATTCACGATGTACAGATTACATGCACAATAAACCCTCAAACCGTTTAAGTTTGCTTGAAGAAGTGATGCCCAGGATCTTCCTTGTAAGGGACATGGATCAGACATCAAGTGGATATAATTGGTTATTACACGAGCTTTCGCACTATTAGGAAGAGTGCGTTTTCATTAGAGCAGCAATGAAAGTTTTGGGTTTTTAACTTGTAACATGATTATATACTCGTATAACTAGGCTACGTCGTCAGAATGAAAATGAAAGTAAAATTGAGCCAGTTACTTGATATATTGTAAGTGATAATGTAAGTGCTGATAAGTTGCAGTAGTTCTGTAGCTGATTGAAGAATGAATGTCTGCATCAGTATTCAATTTGAAGTTAGTGTGTAATAATGTTCTCTAGTTTTTCAACTAATCGAATCGATTATAGTAAACTATATATAAAATCTAAAAGGGAAGTGAGGAAAATAAACCGAGCCATATTTAGATTTATTTCCACTTCACATGTTGAAGGGACAATTGAAGGATTGAATCGAGTGCTTAAACAATATGCGTAGAGTGCTAGCGAGTCGAAAAATACCCTGATATCTAAATAAACAACAGCACCTAAAAGAATACCAAGTCGTCTAAAACTAATGGGTATATTGAATTAACTGTACCGATTGCGATGACGTTTATTTTAGAGAAACCCGTAAATAAGTATCGAATAAACTAAAGAAACATCGATAGAATATTGATGAATAACTGTGCTCTGGCGTTTACCAGCATTGTGAAAAAAATTGCCATTAAATAAGCCGGTCCCCCTCAGGGGGGTAAGGAAAACTAACATCAGTGTTAGTTTTCTTCCCTGTGCTATGGGGAATGGCGACCCCAGGGGCATCGTTAGGTTACTTCAGCTGTAGATAGGCCTTCAGGACTTCTACCTTTTTTGCCCACTTTCCTTCTCTCAATTTTCATACCTTCTTTGCTATCTTTTCTTTGTCTTTTCTTCCTCTTCCTTTTTAACTTGCTTCGTCTTTGCGGGGAGAATCCAGTGTGGGAACACACCTGTGCAAAAATTCTATATTTTTTACAGGCCATTTCAAATGGTCTCGTCTTTTTTTCGCTCTCTGTGGAATTTTTATCACATTTCGTGTAGATGGGGATTTTTAAACTAATAATTAATCAACCAGTAATCCAAAACAACCTAATAATATTGATAGCAGACTGTAACATTAAATTGAGGTAACTTTTAGAAGCTATTTGTATTCATATAATAATTGAAATTCTTATTATAGACATAGAAAATTCTCCTAAACTTATTACGGTATAAATGTCGAGGAATATCAAGCTTACGAATCCAGACTGAATTTAAACAACGGGAATTCTGGTAACTGAAGATTGGCAAATCCCCCAAAAGTATTAATGTAGTTCATGCAGCATTATTTGAAAATCCTTATCTATCGCAGAAGAAGGACGGTTGGGGATTATCAAAGGCCTTTACAAGATTCTGAATAGATACCACTTCATATTTTTGCCTGTTATCTCTTTAACTGTCACCTAGCTAGTGTCATATTGGATATATTTGCTCAACCTATACCTACACTTCGGCTAAATATTTTATCAATATTAATTAATGTTTATAAGATATTTCTATCAATCTATGCTTTTGTAGTAAAATAGTTGCTGGTTTATGAATTGTTATTTATGTTGCTATTAACGAATAAGACTCATTTAATCGAATATATTTTATTTGTGTTCAATTCAATTGAGGAATAAATTTTCAACTATGATGAACTTGATTTTCCCCTAGGAAAACTTGATTTTCCTTTTGAGGAACTTTATTTTCCTTTTGAGGAACTTAATTTTCTTTTTGAAGAACTTAATTTTCCTTTTGTGGAACTTGATTTTCCTTTTGAGGAACTTGATTTTCCTTTTGTGGAACTTGATTTTNACTTGACGTTCCCTTTGTGGAACTTGACGTTCCCTTTGTGGAACTTGATTTTCCCTTTGTGGAACTTGATTTTCCCTTTGTAAAACTTGATTTCGTGTAGATTAAATTGACTTTTCTTTCGAGGATCTTGAGATGCAAGGAATAACTTTTTCATCTTGGTCAAGTAAGTTTTAAATTGAAAGAAATTGATTTTTATTATGAGGGCGCACCTCGTATTCATATCCAGCTTCTCAATTTTATAATTGTAGAAAATGGATGTGGAAAGTACACCGCGTAGAGACGTAACCAGACATCAGTTCTGGTCTCGCGTGTTTAGGGCCTTGCGAAGACGATTGTGAGAATTTCCTCTGAATAGCTTACCATTTTGTTACTAATTATTCTTAACCTTGTTCTTAACGAACTGCAAAAGGCTGTGTGGAGCAGATGATTGAAATAAAATCGAAATAAACGTGAGGTATAACCATTGTGTAGCCTTCATTGTTTTGAGTTACTGAAGCGCTGCTTTCACTACCACTACAACTACCAACTACCTTCATTGTCTGATGTGAGATAATTGTGTTGTATAACCTTCATTTCATTTCTTGTAAAATCCTGCTCATCATTATATTTGAGTATGTACGTGATTGCGTGCATTTTGTTATTTACAATTATTGCATTGCCTCGGTGCAGCATTGATGGCACGGAAGAGACGGGGTACCTCGGTCGTCTGGTGAACCACAGTCGCACCAACAACAACCTCGTCACCAAGTCCGTGTGTGTGGACGGACGGCCTCATCTCATATTGCTTGCCAAGAAAGACATTCCTCCCGGAACCGAGCTGCTCTACGACTACGGTGACCGGTCCAAAGAAGCTCTCGCTAATCACCCCTGGCTTGCCTTCTGATTGCTGGAGCGCCTTAGTGTGATCTTACTTTTGCTAGGTCTGTATTGGCCTCTCGCCTTCCTATCATGAGCCTCATGTCGGGAACGTCTCGCTCGCCTTGTGACTGGTAGAGCTTTCTAATTTGTCATCTCTTCTCGCCTCCAGCTTTTCAAAGATCTCGAAGAGTTTTTCCCTTCATGACGACCATAGTTCATCCTGACCTGCCTTCTGGTTCCTGGAGCCTTAGTGTTAGCGTGACTGGCTCACAAATGGCAACGTGTTATATTGAGGTTTGTGCAACTCAGTATTACGAATAAATTGCCTCTTGAGGATTTTTTTTCACATAATCTATCATCAACATCGTATGGTTGATTAGTCACTAGCTGAGGATGATGAATCTTTGAGTGCTCTTGACCCAATGCTTAGGTTCGTGGTTGTTTGAGGTTTTCTGCCTGCAGTGTGGTTATTTTTAGCAATTGTTAGATGTAGAATTTTTGTAGCCAAAATATTTATAGTTACACCAAATATACAGTACAGGACCTTAAGAGTGAACGGCAGTTATCAGAATCAATATTAATGATTCCGCAGAACGCTTTTTGGTTTCTGCTCTCAAGTTGACCGAGTTAGTCTTGAGTTGGTAGTGGGGCGGTGGACTGGACCGTCGGCTGGTGTCAGGCCTCTACCACCCTCCAAGAGCGTCGAGTGTTGCGGTGCTTCTTGCTGGCTTTTGCCTTGTTGAGTGTCACCTCTCTGGAGCAGGCGACTGAAGTTCTTACAGTGGAGCTTATTAAATACGGTCTAATTGAACTGTCTGGTGGTTATGTTCTCCGATAAAATGCTTCATGACATCACAAGCAAATAGGGTTTATTCATCTAAAATGTTTATTTGCATTATCTTTTCATTCTTCAAGGTGTGAAATACCTTTTCCTGCAACGAAACAGCACAATGTTTGAAAGATTAAAAATTATGTATTTTGAAATTCATTCTACTATGAATACTATTTTATCATCTAAGATTTAAAAAAATAGATATGATTGCTTGCGAGGAATAATGATAAATATTATTAATTATTAATACAAATTTATGCATTTACCAGCACAGAATTTGACCAGAAAAGCGTTTAAAGAAAGCGAGAAATTCCGTATTTAAGAAGCTCTAATGTATTTCGCTGACTGGGTTTTGCTACTCTAGTGATGTGGCTTGTTACTCTTGTGAATGGGGGTTATTTCACCTTCCAGTATGTGAGAACTTTAGGGTCAGCTTGACAATTTTTTTTCTCAAAACCTTGTAGAAACAAAAGTATTTTCAGCTTATATTCAATGGTCACACTTGCATTTCAGCTGAAAGCTAATTAGCGCAAAGCTTCTGATTGGAGCGGAAAACTAAAATTAATTCAATGAGGGTAGAATTTTTTGAGAAGAGTGTTGGCGGCTAGAATATTTTTCTTCTACACTTTGATGACCGCAAGCAGACTTCGTGTGAACTACACGACGTCACTCTGCGGGTGCTACAAAGTGACGCCTTCAGTTACGCAGTTACGTCTTCATTCCCGAGTTGGATGTTAGTCTGAGGGCTTGGGGAAAACTGCAGTGTTTCATAAGAGCGGTATTAAAAAGTTTAACTTTCTCCTATCTCGCCCAGTTCTTATGTGGAGAACATCTTAAATATCCTAATTTGAGGGATTCACTCATGTAAACCTTGATGTTCTTTACAAATCGCATTTTAACTAGATTAATGGCAACTTCGATGACAATGTCTTGTGTATTGTGAAGTACAGGTTGAACCTCCCAAATCCGGCAACCCCCTGATCTGGACCTGGACCCAGCTTGTGGCACCCATTTTTTAGGGTTTAAAGCGTTAGTGCATCCCGAGCCTTTCGCAACGGTCCAGATCGCATCCTTGCGCGTAAATTCTTTTTGAGTCGTTTGAATATTTTCCCATTGTTACCTGTGTTTTGCTGGATTACAGGTATTGCCGAATGACGGAATTCCGGTTTTGGGAGGTGCGACCAGTTGTGTGTAGTTGTATGATTACAGCACTGGACGGTCTCCAGCTCCTGCTTCCTAGTATGGGCTGGCGGCTGCAGTCGTTGGGAAGCCGCACGTTTTAGTGCCGCTTGTATCAGCTATAGTTGTTAAAATATTTACAAGGCTATTGTGAAGAAATAGTGGCAGAAATGCATCAGACCACGTTGTCAGGGGTAGTTCAAATCCCTACACTGTTTTGTTGAGAAATGTTTGGAATGTACCATTGTCCGTATTCAAGTCTAGATTTGCAAGTCAGGTTGGAACGAAATTAATATTCGACTTTGTAGTCTTGAAGTAAAGATGCTTATGCCCATGAAAATGTTTAATTACTGAAAGTGCTGGTGAAAGTCATTTTAAGGTAGTTGGTATGAACCGAAATATTTTTTCCTTGTGAGAGAAGCACTATGTATCAGAAACTCAGACATCCTTCGTATTATTTTCTTAACTACGTTAAATTAAGCAAAAATGTAGCCAAATTTAATTTTTCTGTTGAACAGCATCGTCTTTACATAAACGTATGCAGCCTAAATCATTTCTGTATACTGGAATGTCGTTGATATTGTAGTTATACACATGTTATTAGATTATCCCGTACTGATGTCTTGCTAGAATATAAAAAATTGCTTATGGTGTCCACATTCATCTTGCCTACCTAATGCAAGTTTTGCGTACCTTAGATGAATAGTGACCACTGATCTACGAGTAGAGCTTTGTACGAGTGCGCCTTGAATGAAGTTCACCTGAGTTTTGGTTGCTGTAGAACTGGATAGCGTGTACCAAAAAGCTTCCTATCACCACGTCTCTTAAAGTGCTTTGTTGCGATAGAACATATAAATCCGACAGTTTTGCGACCTATTCCTTTGATATGCCCCTCATATTGTTACTTCACAGTCCCTGTCCAAGTGGTAATCTGGTGGACCGAGAGCGGGAAAATCTGGATGTTGCAATATTGTTTTTCAAGAAGTAGAAGGTGATTGCAGTAGACAACAGCAGTATGCGTCTGATCATGTGATAGTTCAAAATGAACAATTCTTCCATTGGCCTACTGAGTACGTGAAATAGTGTTTGGATAAAGTCTGTTTCGAGACTGCTCAGTAGGCATGTAACTCTAGTTCATGTTAAAGGCGTTTAATCCACAACGTTTCTCCAGTAAGATTCATACCCATTCTTAATATTCGAAGGTATCGCGGAGCAACATCATTTTATACGCTGAAGGCAGTTATTGTACTACTGAAAATTGTGAGTAGAGTTATAAGCAATGATTGACTCGAGGTATAGAGCTATTAATAATCATTGTACAATGAAAGGCACCATTTTCATAACTGGATTCTAGAACTTCACTTTAAAAATTGGAAATTGTTTTCGTTCCCGCCTGATAATGAGATAACGACCTAGACCAGCGTTTAATATTTTCAGAAGAATTTAAAGATTGCATTTTAGCAGCATAAGCCAATTCAAAGTGTTCCATATAACAGGTACGTAAAATTCAATGTGTAAATTGATGACTGCGTACAAAATGGAAACTATTTCTTCTTTAATAACCGTATATATCTGAGATTGGACATCGCCTGACGCTCTAGTTACGATTGGTTTTGTACCCTGAGTTTCGTGTAGTAGACTAGATGAGTGTCATATTTACAAGCGATGAATGGGATTGTTCCCGTTTCGAACTTTTTGCCTTGAAAAACGCCGTGTCGTGGCTGACCCAATTCTAGTACCTCTTGGTATACTATGCTCCCGACGCAAGACTCAATTCAGTTGTTTGTGCAGTAATTAAGCGTTGCGCGTAGCATCCTAATTATGATAATTTGTTTTCGTGCATAGACCAGATTTGCTACTTCGCTTTGAAATGAGAGTGGAGTCATGGACTTGCTTGCCCCAACTATTCCATGTCGGTATGTGGTAATGAGGCTGCCACCTGAAATATCCGTTTATCTCCGTACTTATTTCTTTATAGATGTACCCATACATAGTATATACGTATATACACGACTGATTCCATTTACCTCAGGAGTAGCGATTCTGTATCAACGTAGTATAAATTGCACGTACTAGGGGTTCCAGCTTCTCGCTGCTAACCTGCTGACGTGTGGTTCTTATTTTAACATGTCGGGCACTTGACGTGTTCCTTCATGTGGTTGGGTTTAGTCGTGTAGAGGCGGCAGAGAGGTCAGTGTTAGCTGAAAATAACTTGTTCCGTTTCCGATGAATTATTTCAAAAAGTATTGGTACTCATTGAAGACCGTAAACCAATCACTTCTGAGTACGCTATTATTTTAAAATTCCAAACTCGTTTGCTATGTTTGGCTAAAAAGAACGTTTTTCGGAGACTACACAGTAAAAAATCCGTTTCATTGAAACATTATGCGCGGCATTACATTATCCCTGGTGGTATTTGTGAATGTAGAGTAATATATTTTTTTAGCGAAGTACACGTAACGTTTATTTCTGTAATGAATTACGAAGTAGGCCTGAGACGCTGCGTCTGTGGTCGTGCGTCCACTGTGTGGGCTACCTAGGTCACGTACTCGGGGAAAAGCAATGATTGAGTCAAAGTTTATGTTTCTTAATGGTGGTGCTAATTTTTTCATATTCGTGTGAGTAAGTGAGTAAAAAAAAATTCGGTGTGTTTATGAAAATAGGAAGGGGATTGCCTTCATCGTTAAAAAAAATAGTAAAATTATTTTTGGTTTGAAGAATGCTCCTCATGAGGCGTAGACTAGGCGATTGGGTTAGGCAAGTCTATTGTATGCTGTGGGGACTAACGTCCCCAGGGTGGAACTCTTAGGTTACCACTGCTGTGGATAGACCTTCGGGACTCGTATCTTTCGTACTCACTTCTTTCAATTTTTGCACTTCAGCTGTCTTGTCTTCCTCTTTATTCGTTACTTGCTGTTGCTATGCACTGGGGATTCTGTGTGGGAACACACCTAGTGCAATAGATTCCTCCGTTCTCCTTAGTCCTTACTAAATGGTTCCTTTGAGGTCGCTATCCATTTAGATGGGGATTTTCAAACTAACTAATTATGATGGTGATGAATTATAGAAAGATTCAAGTAAAGAGTCCTCAAATTATTCGCACTAGTAGAAAAATGATTCAACTCCCAACAGGAACGATCTAAAATTTCCTTGCATCAGCTTGGGCAGAAATAACAAGTGTCATTATTCTTTACGTTTGACATGAAACAACTCAAAATTGGTTCTGCCATGCGCAAATAATTGTTAACACTCTATTTTGTATCTTTCTTAAACACTGTATGCTTCTACTCTACACTTATCTTGTGTGAAGATCTAACACACCGTTGTTAACATCGAGTGTTGGGAACAAATTGCTGAAATGATTCGTGGCCCAATTTTTTCTGTCTTTTGTGCTGGTGTATCAGTCGTAAACATGTGTGAGAAACTGTTACTCTTCTATTACGCAAACCATAGAAATGAGCATTGCTTATCAATCAAGATAATTACAGTAGGTCTTTGGTTTCTCAGAGCGAAAGATTGTTCTTAAGCTAATTATGAAGTAGCTACTCAACCCTGCTCTGAGAAAGAGGTTCATAATTTGTTAGTGTGCTTGGTGTTTTCATCACAATGCCTGAAGCTTTCGTTGGCTCACGTTACTCACTGCAGAACTAAGCTTGTTGCAATAGCCAGTTTTAGGTTTCCGTCTATAGGTAGGTGGATTCCACTGTCTCGTGTTTGAATTGTGTCATTTCATCTTTATACCTCCTGTCAAGTGTCTTAAATAGATTGTCTAATTCGACCAATTCAATCTCGATGAAATGCTCACTGCCTTCATTAAAATATTCTGTTTCGAGTCGCACCGCAGTTAGAATATCGAACTTAGATCGTCATTGATTGTGAAGTCAGACTGTGAAATTAATGAAAACCATTCTCCCTGTCGTTTTCGGTCATGACCGCTTCCTGTATCTTATTTTATAGATTGAATTTCTCTGGAAGATTTCCACTGGGGGTGCGTTGATGAAGGTAAGAAAGATCTGGAGTTTATGGTCATCGAGGACTGTTCTCGTGCACTAGCTTCCTTCCGGGGTCTTGTATGCCGATAATATATGGTCTCGTCCCAATGCCCCAAGTTGGTGACCGACTAAGGTATCGCTTATCATTTGGCTCAGAATGACCGCATCTCACTGCAGGAGTCTTCTAAATTTGTTGCTATAGTAGCCTTATTAAGTTTTACCTCATTTTTTCACGGATTTGGTGCCGATTTTTAGTTAAACTATGGTTGCGGAGTTGAATTGTATAAGATCTTACTCTGACAATGGTTCTTAATTAATGTTATTGAGATTCAGTCTTGAGCTTTCCTGGATCCTGACTCCAGCTCTTGATTCATAGATCCAATCCAGACTTCCACACTTTAGACGTTATTTAAATTATCCAACAGTCAACAAAGGTAAAGATGCTAGCTAA
Organism: Orchestia grillus; assembly: GCA_014899125.1. Lineage (NCBI taxonomy): Eukaryota > Metazoa > Arthropoda > Malacostraca > Amphipoda > Talitridae > Orchestia > Orchestia grillus. Next base: position 24,782 of record VOMN01038348.1, read on the forward strand.
ATCCATTTCTATCGTAAATAATTCGTCATTGTAATTTGACACATGTTTTTAAATCCATGAGTTCATTTAATGAGCGTTGATACATAATAAACATACTCGTGCATTTCAATAATGGTGAGTTGCTGCTACGGTATTGAATAATTGAAATATACATAAAAAGAATAAATGTAGAATAGTTTTCCCACACTCGCAAAATAGTTTCATTGAATTTCTCCTTCGCTGCAGTCTTTAGGTCTGTCCTGATGAGCCTCGCTGCTGAAGCAGACCATGTACGCTCTCTCGTACCAACCCTTTCTCTTGAATCCGTCAAATTAATTTTTGTCTTAAGATAGGATAATCAAACTTATGCTTACACAACTTCTATTATATTTTTGGAAGAAGATAAAATGAATGTCATTAGGCACACTAAAAATTGTATCGTATATGTTTCTTTGCTGTAGAGTGATACCAAGTTTGTACGGACGTAACAAGTTTGGTGCATGTAAGTTTACGAAGAATGATTCTGCATGTGTCTGGCATACACGTCAAGCGTTCTATTCGATTATGTTTATGAAGTTTTATCGAGGCAGTTATAATTGGCCGAATATACGATGGCAAATTTTCAAAATAAAGTTTTATGCTCGGTACATCAAAATTAGCAACATGTGCAGACCTGCTCGATATAAAAAGAATCTTTATTAATTCCAACGCATTTTACCGTTGGGTTTTCGATGCTTTACAACTACTGGCGTGGTGAGGGATGTGTGGTTTTAAACTTCCTTTTCGAAGGGAAGTACTCCCTGGTTACGTGAAAAAGCCTCGACCGAGCCGAGATTCGATCCCAGGTCCTCTCGGTTACGAGGATATCATGCTACCAGTACGCCAGATATGCCCAGTTGACGTGAACAGAGGGTAACAGCCATAGGGCAATAAAAGCTAATGTGATTATTCTGCTCATATTAAGTTGGAGTCGAGATTATTTGCAGCTGGAATTACGATATTGTAAAAACCTGAAGCGCCGGACAAATAAGCCAGTCAATATGAAGTACCGGACAAATAAGCCAGATTTTACGCCGTCAGCTACAGCCCCGTTCATAATTATTTTCAGTTTCGTTTCATTGACCATATATTTATGAATTTTAATTGAAATTCAATAGTTTTTTGTGAAATATTCCATGTAAAGATCCCCTCGGGGGGCATAGGATAGGCCATAGGCAATAGAGGTAGGTTAGTTAGGTTTGTCTATCCTATGCTATGGGGACTAGCGCCCCCAGGGGAGCACCGCTAGGCTACCTCAGCTTTAGATAGGCCTTCGGGACTTCTATCTTTCGTGCCTACTTTGCTTCCTTCCGTTTTCATTCCTTCTTCGCTATTTCTTATTTGTCTTTTCTTCCTCTTCCTTCTTAACTTGCTGTTTCTATGCGCAGGGGATCTTGTGTGGGAACACACCCTGTGCATAGATTCCCCGTTCTCCTAAGTCCATACTAAATGGTCCCTACTCTTTCGATGCGGTATAGCCCTCGAGGCCGGTGCATTGCGTCTAACCCCAATAATAAAAATAATAAACATGTAAAGATTTAAGATTTTTCAAACGTTACAGAATTAAAAATCGTAATTCCTTAGTGGTTTATCTGAAATTGGGAAATTTGTTTGAAAAGTTAACGAAGTCCAAAGTGACGCATTTTTCCTGCGCAGTAATTGTTGCGAATGACGCATTACGAGTAAAAAAATTCCGACTTCTAGTATGTTTGGGATTCGTACTCCAGCAAAACCTCGTGGTTTTTGCGACTCCGACTCGGCATCCTTGGCTTTAAGACCTGCATTATGCATGAGGACATTCGGTACTTCTTCAATTCAACTATGTGCTTGTTCAGGCAACCCTTCTCAACAAGTCTTCCATGGAGACTTGTCTGTACTTGCATTCCGTTTCCTTGAGCTTTATGCTCTGCCTAGATTTTCTTTGAAATTGCCGAAAGTGGTACACGGTGCAGGGAGGAGCAGTTAGCCGTGTACCTCACGTGCATGGCGTGCGATGCAGTGACGATATTAAGGTATAGGCACCTCTGTCCCAATGCTTATGTAAGGTCTCTGTAATGAAGCTCGATGTCATCCCCAATGTTATTTGACTAATTGCAGTTTCTTATGTCAACTTCGTGGTATGAAAGGTGTAGGGACCAGGAACGTTGCACTACCTCAAGAAAACTACCTTTTAAGTCTACTGCGTTGTCATTTTCATTCTGCAGTATCTATTTCTACGTTAAAAACCTCATTGGACTGAAACTTTGATGAAATTTGTTGGTGTGTTTTAAACTTGACTCTAAAGAGTTTGTTTTTTCCTGTATCTTTGATGGCAGCACTAGTGCAAGTAATTTATTTCTAGTTCAATATTATCGTTTGTGTTAATCTTATGTTTTCGTTACTTATTTGGTAGTTGATGTATTAACTGGCATTACGAATCATGTTAGCTGCTACTGTTCTGTATGTGGAGTTTTGGGAAAAATTAATGTGTGAATATATCCCAACAGTTGATTTTTCGTATTGTAAAGTATTTATGAAATTTATTCGCTGGCGTGATATACCAGTATTTCTCTAGATGTATGCCTTTGAAAATCAAAACGAATTATTTTCTTTCGCCACGTTGTGAAGTCGAATTCACTTCATTTAAATTGTGTTCTAATAACACGTATCTTGACCAGTCAACGAAATTGCTTAGAATCAAGATTCCGTTAAAATGAATTCGATTTCTACACTCTTCTATTTATAAATTTTTTAGGAAAACGTGTGTTGAAACGGGCCTGTTAGATGGCTCTCGCCTTTTATTGTTACGTACTAATATGGTGGAGTTATAGCATCACGCAGGTCATTTATTTTCGTGTGTGGATGCAGGAATATCGTATTTGTATGAAGATGTTCGTTCTAAAATGACGCTATTGTTGCGTAAACGACAAAGCTACAATTTCACCTGTATGAGTGGAAATGTGGGGTGCTCAGCGTTGCAGAGCTCTGTCTCATGTCTCCAGTCATTCTCTCGTGTGAGGCTGAGGCCTAAGGATAATTGTGTCACTAATTTCTGGGTATTTTACGAAGTGGAGCTCGAATTCTCTTTTGTGTCCAACTTGACGTACCAGATTATAACCTTAACGAATTGACAAAGTTGATTTCCTATTGATTGGTGAGTGCAGTTAAATTTTATTTGAATGTGTAACCATTTCAATCCCAATGGTTTTGTCAGTTTGTATCCTGTGTAACGCATTCATGAGCTCGCTTGTTCGTTCGTGTCATAATGGCAGAAAGGGTCGTAATTCCAGCATCAAAAATGTTTGCATAGATAAGAACGTAATTTTTTGTTGATGAGATATTATGCACGGTCTTGATGCGCGGACAAATTTCTTGGGGTTCTGAAGTGCTCTATTCGTGAACGAGTATCTATAGTTTCATCAGTATAGAGCACATTCTTCCTCAAATTGCATTCTTCCTCACGCCGTGTCCACCATGCTAAGTATAGATTCAGCTGCCCGGACTAGTAGAATATGACCGAAGGTAGGTCGGCTGCTTTCCCTAACCGAATATGACTTGAGGTAGGCTGCTTTCCCTGTCTATTCCAGCATCGGGCGCTGTGTTTACTGGAGTGCCCTTCAGCACCAGCATCTGCTATCTTCTGTTTACGCGGTTTAAAATTAATCTAATACCTTCTCAGCAATTTTGCGCATTTGAAATTACAATAAGTACAATACATTCGCCGCTGTAGTTGAAGTAGACGAAACACTTTCACTGTATTTTTGTACAAAGTTTGCTGGATAACTTTCACTATACTCTACAACGCGGTTCTCCCTTTCAAAAATAAATTTTAGTGGCACAAATCGTCAATATTAAGAAATTTCACTCTCAAAACTGCCATTAGTTTCGATCCGGCTTCGTAACCTGGAGCAAGCTGATTTCACTGTTTCCTTTGGAAGGGTCTCAAAAACTGCCTTTATTCTGTCGATCAGCTAGAATTTTAAAGTACTGGTACGGCGATTGTTATCTTCCTCAACCACGCCCCATACATAGTCCATTGGGTTCTGGTCTGGGGAGTTACGAAGCCAAACAACGGAACTGGTGAAGATGTAAAAATTCTCTGATAGGAAGTGAATTCTACTGCCATATATGTGGATTACAGTTGGCGACACTTGTTATTCAGGCCATAATTGAGCTTGAGACTCTTTTTGAAGAAATATGGAGGATCACACTCCCACCTCCGGGGATACATTCGAAGCCCATCTCATGTTAAGGGAATTTTGTTTGCATAACACGAGGTATATCCATCAGATTGTTAGTAAGCCTAAGATTGTGTTTTAGTGTTCAATGAGCATTGGATGGTGTCCACAATTTCATTTTTTAATGACTGGCGCGATCATCGTGATTCAGGTCTCTACCAATTTTCAGGAGGTTTTAAGTTATCCATTCTCCCTGCCGTCCCGTGTTCGAATGAACTAGAAACAATCTTCTAAATGACGCGTAGTGTCAGTACATATCTCTATTCATTCTGAAAAATTGAGAATTAAATTACCGTTAAATTGGTCCCCAATACCCTGCATTTAGAAGATCTTGTCCCCGTCAGAGAAGCATAGGATAGGTAATAGGATTAGTTTTGTATATCGTATACTATGGCATCCCCGGGGGGCGCTGTTAGGTCACCTCAGCTATAGACAGACCGAGAATTCTGTCTATCGTGTTCACTTCGCTTCTTCCAGTTTTTGGACCTTCTTCGTTGTCTCTTTTTTTGTCTTTTCTTCCCCTTCATTTTTAACTTGCTGTTTCTACGAGCAGGGGATCCTGTGTAGGAACTTTCTTTTTGCATTGATTTAACGTTATCTATAGTCCATACTAAATGGTCTTTTCTCTTCGTTCTCTTTGGATCGCATTTCGTGTGGGTAGGGAGCTTTAAACTGATAGTCTAATCTGACAGTTATTCGTCTGTTTAAATTATAGGTGGGCAGTTTTTCTACTATTGCCAATTGACTGAATCAATTTGCATGCCCGTAGGAGAAATCCTAACGTGTTCTGTCTTCTTCTTTTTTCAGTCCAATTGATGTTTGGCTCGATTTGAGACGGTGCATATCGGTTCCCTGAGTGAATTATGTTACGGCTTCTGATTTGGAATTCTTTTAAATATTTTGCTTAAAATGAGCAATCAAATCGAGCATGTTGATCGACTAGGCAGCTATAGGCTTGATAACGCTTCACTGGGGTATTGTAAGTGAAAACCTTGGAACGTAGTACCAGTTCCTCTGAAAACCTTGTATAACTCCGCATAGAAATGTCCGTCAACGTACCTCGACAGCTGAACGCACCTCCGGTTAGATTAGGTCACGTCACATCCTTACAGAAAGACATGTTTGTTGTGCGTTCCTCGTCAGTATGTTTTAGGAATACTTGTCTCACCACTGTGTGTCAACTCAGCGTTTGCCCATCGGAATCCCGACCTCACTACAGCGCACTGCGTAACCCATAACTGTAGTCTACTCTGAGTTCATTAGGTCTTCTCTTGCTTGTTGCCTTTCTTTGTCCTTCCTTTTTTTCTTCTACTGACACGTTGTTTGTTTTGAATGGAAAGCGTCTTTACCGGCTGTGATCTCAGAGAGTGTACAGCTATGTGGATTTGTTGTGCCTGTACGACCTAAACTAAATCTATAGCCCTCGAATTTGAGAACATAGTGGCTAAATGCTGAACATCACGATGTTCATGATTTAGGCTTCACCGCATGCATGCTCACGAGCCTTGGTAAATGTCACTTGTCAAATGGTATGCTAAATATCTGATGTAATTTTTGTTTCGAATGTAACTACTAGCAGAGTTTGAATGCAAAAAAAAAACGAAGAAAAAAGTTTGTGGATTTAAAAGTTTTCGGAGATGTCTGCCTGTGGATATCTGGCAGATGGAATATGCCGCTTCGATTACTTGTAAACTAATGGTTTCTAATTCTTCACCTGATATCTCTCTGGAAGTGCCTCTATCGTACTTTCGTATCAATACTTTCTAATTCACCGATAGCTTATGTCATGTTTTGTGGCACAGTGATCGCAATGTTGGTAACCGTTATTTCTAATATTCAGATTGACCAAAATTCTTTACAAATTTCGCTTTCGATGGTACGCTTCATTTTTTACGTCGTAGGTTCCGCTCTTCCCCTGTGCATGATCTCTTCAAGTCACATTGAGGACGTACGTCCCAACTGCAAATGAAAATCGATATCCTGAGCAAGAAATTCCCTAGCATAAAAAATCAAGGCTGCTGAAGCGTTTTAAGTATTTAGAATAATTTAACTTTCTAGGCATAACTGATGATTAAATATAGATAACGAGTCTTCTTTGCTTGTGGAAAGTGCTCGAATTTTAGTTAATTCGTGGCGGAAATTAGCTACTCAGATGTTATCATACCGCGTGTACTTACACTACGTTTCTGGATATGTGCCCAACAGGACTACTGAGCTCATTGCAGAATAAGCTGTGTGTGTGTATATATATATATATGACATCAGCCTGATGTAAGTTTAGCTGTTAAGTCTATTCGTTTCCTTTCGTCTCTCGCAAAGCATTGCGTACCATGCACCGAACCTCATGAATGAGAATTTTTCTTTCAATTTCGACTCCTTTATTAAGTCTTGTGAATTTTCATTACCGATCCTCTACTATTGAATGCAACGAGCTATTCCGTTCAAGAAAAAACTATGTATGCTCTTGTGGTGCTACTAACGCTAATAGGAACTGAATTTCAATTAAATTACTTTTGTTTAGCGGATACTATTTAAGCCCTAAATAGTTACATTGTTTTACCTACTATTCCTTAGTCAGCAGCACGTTGCAGAATTATTTTTCTGGAGGTAGGAAAACAATCTTAATCTTCCAGCTCTAGAAAAAGACTTGGTACAACAAACCTCTCGACGAAATTACTTGGGTGTTTTTCTTCACTTCGATCGTTCGCTACAATTTTAAATCTATGTAATTCATATCAAATCTGAAAACGTACATTTATTTATTGCATTTAAGTGCTGAGATTTTATGCTGTATCTCTAGCGTTTCTGTGTGATATACACGTAGATACTGCCTCAAGTGTTTTAATTTAAATTCAATTACATTTAATTCTTCAGTTCGGACGTAACTAGTTCCTTGTCATTATTTTCATAAGTTAATATAGGTCGTGAATAAAATAAGTCATTCTTGAAGGTTATTTTTCATTTCAAACATTTTCCTCCGAATTGAGTTTCCGATGGCTTTTACTGGGAAGTTCCTCTGTGCACCTTGTCCTTGTGGGGAGGAGGCGGCTTGCGCGCCTCGACGACGTCTAGGACTAGGTCGACTTAGGTTCAGCCATGTCAGAAAGGCTTGGACCGAAAGGCCAGACTAACGGGAGTGACAACTGTGGTCCTTTTGCCTTAGTCAGTATTCCGAACGCGCAGTCTGCGGCTTTTTTGTCTGCCGATGAACTCCAGCGAGAACAGTCTCGCCCCGCCGGTTTTACCAGTCCATTGTGGAGAGGGACTGCAGAGGAGGGTCCTGAGCAGGTTGGGGACTGTTTAAACGTGGGGAGGGGACGAAGTGGCGCCCTAACCCCTCCAATAGTCAAGCGTAACAACTTGCTTAGCCTGGGCATCCTAAGGCTATATTCGGGCGGTCCCGTCGGGACCGCGTGAGCCCGGCAGTTGGGATCCCCTAGAGTGAGGACGTGATGCCTGCTTGGCACCCGATCGAATTTCGGAAATGTTAATGGAGATTGGATTTTCATCTACGACACCTACATCTTCTACGGCACCGACTCGGCAACCACCTGCTGCTACTTCTTCGGATGCGCCTTGAGGCCTCCATCTGACATCACTGTGGGTGGAGGTTCTGAAGCTTGCTCCCAAAACTTGACCTTAGAACCTTACAGGATACACCCTAGAATATAAAATTCGATGGAAACGGGAGAGAAATCGGAGAAGGCCTTCGACGGCGAGCTCGCCGAGGTAGGCCACACCAGATCATCTCTGATATGAATATTGGATTAGAGACCCAACAGTCCTTGATTTCAAGACATATTTTACTATGACCGCTAAGGACCATCTTTGTCTTTGATAAACGCTATCGTCGCTAAGAGATACGATGAAGGCAGAAGACCGAGGAAGGTGACCGAGATACGAGATGGATCACTGCTGGTGAAGGTCGACAACGCTCAACAGTGAAAATACAATGAAAATCACAACTTTGGCACGACCCCGACATCTCTTTGGCAGAGATATCGGTTGGACCCCACGAGCGACTGAATGAGTCCCGAGGTACAATCTAGTATGCAAATTGACCTAATATATCTGACGACCTAATTTTGGAACTGGGGCAATATGGAATATAAACACTGAAGAGGACAAAAAGGAGAATAGACAGCACTTCGAAGCCTTCACCAGTTTATATATTAACCATTGACCTGCTTCGATTGCCTCCAGTGATTTACATTGGCTGGACTAGCTGCTTGGTGCGCCAATACGTCTTTGAACCTCGGCGGTGCTTCAAGTGCCAAGGCTTTGGGCATGGTGCAAAGTCTTATCGAGTCAACGTTGGGATATGCGCGAGCTGCGCACAAGAACAACATGAACTGTACAGTAGTTAACCATGCTGTACAATCATAACACCGATTCCAGGAGCCCGGCTCCGGTCAGCTGGTTCTTTCACTCGACCGAGTGAGACAGGTCTCGAATAGGTTGGTCGTAGAACTCACGAAAACGTTTCTTGCACCGCCCAACCTTCCAACTGCTTCATCCCTTCGGATTAGAATGGATACTAGGGCCCTGTTTATATTTACATAGGGGGCCCTTTACATGGTGCTCCCCTTAGTGTGGCTGCTCCAGGTGAGCCTGTATGCCACGGTTGTACCCACCAGGGAAAGTCCCGTCAGTATATCCGCCCTTCCTCGCTGCATACAAGCCCACCCACCACTACGAGGTAGGGGGGCATTGAAAGCGTGACCCGCTGCTAACCCTCAAGGGAGGCTCGTACAGCTCAAGGCTTCAACCTCTGGTCTTAGATGGTCCAGCTTCAACATCACTCGCAGGAAATTGCGATAGGTGCTTTGTCAGAGGCAGTTGTCACCTTCACAAGACAAGGCTTCATCAGTTGGCTAAAATTTTAGTTTCTAAAGCTATTGGAATAAGTTATAGATATAATTGGTCTATTCCATCATGAAGGTAAAAGATACACCCATTTGTGATCAGACTTGTTTTACTAAATAAAGAAAATAATCTTTACAAAACATTAATTTTGAATCACGTTGGCTTTCGATTGAAGTACAATGAAAAGTAAAAGATGTTGAATTTCGTTAAGGATGTAGCACAAGACGTCTGTCACTTTATATACTGTATACTTTTAATTTTTACGATGCTGAATATGTAAAGACTATGACTGGTCAAGTCGCGGCAACTTGATGCTCTCCCGAAACTCTTAACATAAGCGTGGGCATACTTTCAAAACATGCATCAAGTTCTAGTAATTCTTTGACACCTACGGGACCACAAGTAACTCTCTTCAACCCATTACAGTCAAGGAAATATTTTTCATCATTCAATCTTCTCACTTTGAAAAACTTGTCTAAAATATAAGGTGTGAGTTGTGCTTCACAACAATACAGTACGTTAGCTTCGACTGACTACGGAACACGAGAGTTCAATAAAATAGGGAAGGCTAGTAAAGAAACCTCAAGTGAAATATCTTCTGATGTGAAAAGCTAAGCTATTCAAATTTTCAAGTACGAAGCATATTTAGCGTCGCCGGTTTCTACTTATAATGCTTTAATTATATCAAATGATGACAGCAAATGGTCCCTTGACGAGTGGGAAGAGAGAGTTCCAGGAGAGCGTACCGCGGTCTAAATAGTAGGAGTAACTCTGTTCTGCTCTTACAATACATATACACACACACTCTGAGATAAATCTCAGTAAATCATTCATTGAAGTTCTCCTAAATCCTAATATGATACATGTTTTAGCAATTGGTTCAATATTAAAATTTCTGAGTGATTCCATAACAATGCCTAAAAGTAATCGTTCAAGTAGAGTATATATATTCTTCTTAACAGAAGATAGATCCTCCTTAACCAAATCAATACTAGCAAGTAAAAATTAATAGAAATCAAAGAGTGGAGAGAAGTTGTCTTTACGGTGCTATAACCTAACGCGAGTGCCTGCATACAGTAATAAGCTGCGACTCGCGTTTTCAAACTGGATATTTCAATACTAAATGATAATAACCAATCAATGAAAGGACGAGCACCGCGTTAATAAGAGTTAACGATGACCTCGCAAAAGAAGTCAGAGCAGTACTTGAGCAAACCAAAGTCAATCGTAAAAAAGAAAGAAACTTAACAAAAGTGAATCAGAGCGTAAGACAAAAATTAAGACTTAGACACACGCGACAAGAAAAGTGCGGTAAACGCCTGCACTCAGAAATTGTTAAATATTTGCCCCAAAACATAATAGCCTAAAGTAACTGCGATCACTATGTACAATACACAAGTCATCACTCACACTGAGGATTCAAGAGCCAACATCTCGAAGCAGGCGAACGCCCCTCGCGAACACCTCAAGCAAAGAGCTGTGGCGCGCGCTGGGCAGTAAGGTGGCTGGCTGTACTTCCGCTCCTCACAAATGAAACAAATCAATGGATGGCCGTTAACAGTCACACTCGCTAGGATAGTGTCAATAATAAATTAGTGACAGCAAATACGGAGGCGGCCCAAACACGGTTATATAAAAAAAACTGCCTAGATACACACGCTCGCAGGCTTCTGTACAGGACACATACAACTATGTACATCACACATAAAGAGGCCGAGGATTAGTACCAGGGCAGAAACAAAGATATATATTTCAGCTACTCTACCATGGTCACAGAAGAGTAATGGAGTGCTGAACAAAATGAAAAAATGTTGTTCAATTGATTCACAAGATTTTGCACAATTTCGACGTCCATTTTAGGGTTTGTTCGTTTCCGTATTATTGAAAATAATTTTACTCGACAAAAACTAGAAGACTATGGATTATTCATGAGGCAATGCTAAACTGCTAAGATTTTGTCAAATGAAATTCAGGTATTTATGAACATGGATGATTCGAATTATGCAGATGAGCGAAACGAAAGAGAAAGCGCCTCAGATGTAAATTTACAGAGAAATGTCAGGAAACCTACCAGTTAATTTTGACCACGCTGTAGTGAAATCTACCACACAACGCAAGTTCAAGGACTTGATACAAACAGTATCAAGAGGAAATTAAGAAAAGAATAGAGAAACTGCGAAGGGCCATCTTACAATCTAGCACAGCACGGGTACTTACTACCTACGAGTGACACGAGCAGTGGTGTACGAGCTACTTGCCTATAGCAGCATATACACGGCCATCCAAATGATGCAAATAATGTAACAACAATCAACAACACCTCTCGTTATGTACGACCTGGTGCATATACATACGAAACACCGCATTCAATCCTTAACACCTATAATTTTACGGTCTATCTTCATAGCATCGTTTTACTTGAGAAACGGGAAAACTACACTAACATAAAACAGAAGACGCAGCTCCAGATGTAGAATTTCAATTTGAGCGTAATCAGAGTAATGAAACCATTGGGTAATTTAGATGCCTCAATGAGCGCGGCTCATCCTAGATCATACAATATCAGCTCTGCCACCGCTACAGACATAAGTTGGAAAAAAAAACTTACGTTGCCAATGGCGCTTGTTAGACGTCACCTTGTCTATGCTATATGAGGTGACATATAATTTAGATTAAAAAAATACTGAGTACCCAGTTGCAGCACTAATTAAATTGTCTGCCACTACTTCAAGTTAAATATGAAAAAACTGGGTGTAGCGTAAAAGGCTAAAATACGAAAGAAGAAAAGCAGTTCATGCCTGTTGACTCGCTCACCAAAATCTCATCACATCAAGCAGTAGAAAAATACGTTTCCAGGTGGTGGCCGTGTAATGTAGATCCAACTGGCAAAATGCACAGGAGATGTCGCGCTCAACTGATTAAAGCAAGCCCCGAGACCTATGCCAGTTACACTCGCTTAGACAGATGAATGAGGCTTCTGAGTCAGTCAATTTTGCTATTGCAGCGAGGTTTGCTTTGCCTCGTCCATGACACAGGCTCTGCATAGGCTTGCTAGAACGTGGGCCGACGAATCGAGTTCAAACAAACAAGCATCTGACAACGCACTAAACAGCGCAAAGCGAAAGTCAATGTACTCAAAAATTCTGAGAACTAAAAAAAGTTTTGAAAAGCAAACTTTAAAAAGTTTTCCTTAATATCCTACCGTGTCACAAAAAAAAATTCAATTTCAATTTCAGATTGAATGAAAGTGATAGGCCTACAGTAATGTCTTTTCTCAACAAACTCTGTCTATAATCTATAATACAAAGAGCCCAATCATCTTCTAGAATTCCAAACCATTTATATAATACATCATGATTGTTTCACTTAACTGACTTCTGATGTGTAAACAAAGCAGAACGACTACTGGGCAACCTCGGGCATGTGGTATACCATTGGACGTACTTCTTTAGGGAGACATGCACTCCAGCCATCCGGAAAATTACAACGATGCGAGATACAGCTAAAGCATTACCACTTCAATTCCGTACTAGCGCTTATTTCAACCTATATCAGGACTTCAGTGACGGCTAACCAACTTAAAATGTGCTGAAATGACTTCTAAAATTAACTGTATGATCAGCAGTGCAGTGACAGATGTAACTTTTGGTTGACATACGAAGAATTCGCAGTCACTTCAGAAAAAAACCCTGGGAGTCGCAAGTCAACCCACGACAACAATGGCATAAGCTTGAATAGACAACAGAAAAACTTAAGATTTCTTTCTGCCAAGAACGTGAAATCCCTTAACACTTGAGCATCTGGTCGGTAACAGAGTTCGTATTATTATGACACTGGGTCACGGGCTACGATTGAAGATTTCAACTCCTGCACATTGAGCGAGTCTCTTTTTGTTCAATTTGAGGAACTTTTCATACTCGCCCTACTAAACACTGAAGTAGTTATATCTCCCTCCAATTCAACCGACAAGGATAGAATGCCATCCCTTCTTTTCAGTGTAGCAATTACAATAGCGTTTGCGGGCTGATACAACAAGCATTTCCCACGTGTTATGCTTTTGGATGTGAAGGTTTCAATGCGACATAGCTCAAATGGATAAAAAATACTCAGAAGAATGTAACAAAACCCTCTCATGTTTCCATTATTAGAAAAGTGACCATCCAAGTACACTCGGGACACCTTGTTACGATGTCCTATACAGTACCTCCACTGCATCGTCACATGAATTAATATGAAACATTTCGATCGCAGTGACAACAGCTGCAATGAATTACGCGAACACGTAGAGCTCCATGTACATAAGTGTGGCTACAACTGTACAACATACATCTTACAAAAGAGTGGCAGATTACATCAAACATCGCATTACTTAAATACTATATTAAGAATGACGTTTAGCGTAATGTTACAGTTAGGTAATATCACAATGACACGCTATAGAACTTTACACACAAGAGAATGAGAAAGTAGTAGGTGAAAGCGAGCGGTAACCCCACAACTCGAGACTTCTTGCGACAGGCAGCCTCAAACACGGAGAGAGAACGAGAGTGGCTCGAAAAATACACGCCGCACTCCACAGGAACTACGTGTTGTACAAAGAAAATCGATCTGCATTAACTTTTCCGAAAAGGAGAAACTCGTAATGACCATCAACTCATGCTCAGGCTAGACAATAGCCAATCTTCAGTGATAAGGTAATTCTAGCTAGTTCTCCTGGAAGAATTGCTTATTAATTGCATAACAGCTTATACTGGATCTCCCTTTACATTTGAGCTTACTAGTAGACCACACACCAATCCAACATTAGACTATTAATTTCATTTGCCAAAAGGTGTACCTTTACCATTACGAAATTATCTTGAAAACATTCATTACCTTTCTTGACCAACGAAAAAATTCAAAGAACATGCTGTGAAAAAGTACGCAAAAACTGAATCTAAAAGCAGGAGTCCGTCACACTCCTATCGAAGATGGCTTGACAGTCCTCCTCAACGACGCTAAATTTAGTTCCAGATTAACACGAGATCCACTTTTAACAATCGTTTCGGGGCATAAATATACAAGGCACTTAGCACTCATACTCCCATGTTTGTCAAATCCGCACCACGCAATTTTACGAAAACAGACTAGGAGAGCGCAAGCTAACGCCAAACGCAAATCGGAAATCTGCTCAAGGGAGTACACGTGTCACCCTTCCCTGGCCCTACTGGGTTGGTAACTTCACTATTATAGGCTCGCTAGGACTTCACTTTTTCACTCGCCGAGTTCACTGAATTCGTTACAACGTCCAAAATACATCTTGCAGTCCGTTCACATATGTATAGTACAGAACGATTTAATTAAGACTCACAAGAACAATTTTTTAGTAACCGTAAGGGAAAAACTTCCACTGCACGACGCACCCAAGAACAGAAAATTAATCGAATATGAGCAAAATTTTTACCATGAATCCATTCATACAAAAAATTCAAGTTACGCCAAAGGCTTGCCCACTGTCAGATGAAGGCTGACCAGAAAAATGCCGGAGATACACTAACTTTCTCAACGGGAAATAATAGCAGCACGAACTTTCAATTTGCTCGTTCAATCCAAAGTTGTAAAGCCAAATCGAAAAAAATGAGTTCTTTCTAATCAAAAGTTAGCAAATCATTGAAAGATTTCACTTAAATTTTATTCGAAAAAGTGCAAGAGATTACATGCGCGATTTGAGACAGCGATAAAAAATTAATTTTATAGAATTACACAACAAAAGGGGCTTCAAAATATGAGTCAACTCAGAGAATACAAAAGAGAAATGATATGCAATAGGAATCGCTTCCTTGATGAATACGGCAGGGTAGACAATCTATGCACTACTGTCAATGAAAAAGCCTTGACAGGTAGCTGAATTTTCAAACGCAGCAGCTCCAACATAAAAAGCTTAACACTCCTAATTAACAAACGATGGCAGTGATTCTTCAAGTACCCCTCCCTTCATAAGAGCTGCTCAACAGAAAGACAACTTTAAAAAAGTAAGTCTTCTCAGACTCCTAGGACCCCAATATTTTCAAGACTCTAATTTTGCAATTAAAACACTCAGCTTTGTCCCCCAACATGAACAGCCGTTTAGACAAGGAATTTCACGTCATTGGTTTGGTCAATAAATCCGTAACTAATCGAAAAATCTAATAAGTCACCATAGCCAGAGGTTACGCTAACCAGCAATCTTAACTTGAAATATCGCCAGTGATCGATTCGAGTTATCTTGAACGCTTTCCTAGTTTGATGACGAATGTGAGGTCTCACTAGATCGTGCTATAACGCGAGTCAAAAATTAAATATATATACGCCAGCCCGCCGTAAAACAAGGACGAACAATTGACATAACCAAATATCTCAGTAATCACACCCTTGCACCCTACATACAAAATTGGAAACTATATAAGTCAACTAGTAAGAAAAATCTCAACGTTTTCTTAATATTTGTTTGAGTTCAAGTCTAATCAATCAAATGTCAGCACAAGCCACAATAACAACCACGCACATATCAAACATGGATAACCGGCAAATTGCATTATTCCACTACTTCAATTCGAAAAGGAGGAATAAGTTGCTCCAGAGAAGCAAGTTTAGACTACTCTCGACAGCCAGTTCCCCGTGAGAGAAAAATATAAATCATACTTGAGATATGAATTAGCACTCCTAATAACTCGCGGCTTTTTAGCACGACACGATAGCGAATCAAATCTGAAATCAGTAAATCAAACAAAGAATCAAAGCACAGTCAGCTCCACAAATTGGCATCAATAGAGCGGCCATCATTTGGAGCGCGTTGCACTTGGCACAACAGAGGGAGGAGGAGCCGAAGGGGGAGGGACGTCCCTCGAAGGTGGCTGCTGAGAGTGTCGTGATGAATCACTGTTGCTGTAGTGATGCTGGTGATGGTGGTGATGATGATGGTCGCCGTCATGTCGGTAGTGCGGTTGAGATCTGCCACCCCTAGAAGCGTAGGTGTTACTGCACACAGAAACTCCTTAGGTCATTCAATCTTATATGATCCTATTCTTACATCACTTTTGTTTACTTGTGAGGATATTAATTCTCATTAAATGAAAATCTGAACCACTAAATAAAATTTCACTAGATTAAATTCAGTTGTCAAATTTATGAAACAGTCATACCAATTGTTATACCTTCTCTTCTGCTTCATTTAAAACATCCACTTAATGGATTAGATTCACAAATGCTAAAATACTCTCCCTAAGTAAAATTCAGAACCATACGGTCTTTCAGAACTAGCCCGATATAGCATACATACTCAAGTGATGTCCCGATCACTTGGCATCGGCAAGAATTGGGACTTTTTGCAGGAAACGGCATTGGCACACGGTAAAAATTGCCGATCCCTACTGTGTTCGAAATGTGAATCGTTAAGAACAAAAATGACATATACGAAAGTTGCTTATTATCGCCTATTTTGTAGGTGCATTTACATTTTTTATCCATTTTTGTGATGTTTATTACTATTAAGGAAAACAGTTGGCGTTCATATTAATGTGCTATTAGTTATACCATACAGGGTGTTCCACAAAAAAGTGTTGGGATTTTCAAATGTTTATCACTCTATATGTATGGATCGTAAATACTTAAACTGAGTCATTTCAAAAAGTAAAATCTGAACTCTCATCAATTAAATTGTTTTATAGTCACAATCGTCCAGGAACTGTTATGCCAAAAGTAAGATTTTTTTTTTTTTGTCAATTGCACGAGCTGGCTTATTTTGATATTCAGCTTTATTCAAGCAAATGAAGTTGATGATTACCCTTTTAAAACCCGCAATAATTTTGAAACGGAATAAATCAAAAATGACTGATTCATGTCAAAAGTCATAACGTAAACAAAAGTTGAGGCTGGTACCCCAATTTTTATCCCCATATGTTAGGCTTGGCTTTATTTATTTTCATAGATGGCCTGGGAATTGATCAGTTTTTTAATAAGGCATGATCATACGTACAAATTTGTCTACAATAATCTAATAGAAATTCTCCGCTTAGACTAGTTCCAAAGATACGAGCGTGCGAGTTAGTATGCATGTCATTTGGTGCACACACCAGGGTAAAGTTGGAATAATTCGAAATCATCTTCACAAGCTTAAACTATGTCCAAGCAACAGAGAATAATTTGCGTGTCTGCCTTTTTTGTGATCTCTTGAGTAAGATACGGGACAATTATTTACCTTATCTATGCGTACTCCGTAGAGCGTTCCACTTATCGTACAGCCTCGACGTTCAACTCATTGGGTAGAACTTTATTTTTCACAGATAAAAAAGCCTAGTGCGAAATTTTTCTTAAATATCTAAAATTCTAAATAATAAAGAATCGAGATCGGTATCGACAAAAATTTTGTAATCAGCACATCACTAATATACTTCAAACTCGTTCTAACGAAACAAATTCGGGACCTCATCAGCAGTGCTGTAGGTTAACGCAGCACGTTCTCACCTGTATTCGCGATGATTGTGCTGTTCACGACGACCTCCTACCCCGACACCGCCGCTGCTGCTGTTGCCACCGCCGCCGCCACGCCCCTGTGGGCCATAGCCACCTCTGCCGCCGCGACCACCTCCTCGATCTGAAAATCGTAACACACGATTCGTTTTACTTCTACTCACACCCACATAACTAAGAGTATTTCGAGTGATGCAATTCTAAGCGGTACTAGTACCTGGAAATTCCAGTATATCGAAAGAAATCCCTAGTTCAGCAGAGATACTCGACCCGTCAACCACGACGAGGGAGTAAAACAACAGGGATATAGGAAGATTCATGCATAGTGTAAGAACAACTTACAAAATGGTCTCATAAAGTACCTTCACATCCTATTCAAAAAGATCTCCAAGGAAGATCTTCCGGATGTCATTTCGAATATGTCCGCAGATTGAAAGCTGGTATAAGAGTTTTCTCTATTCCACACGAAAGAAAATTAAAAAAAAGCAGGACACTATAACTCAAAATCTCGTAGAAAACACGGAAAAACAACAAATACAGTAGGGAAAGCACGTCTTCATCGCCCATACAGAGCAGTGACGGCACCAGAAACGAACCACAAGCGCAGGAGGGAGCAGAATCGGAATACCAATTCAAGATCATTTGGAACATCGACTAGCGAGCTGTTACGAGTTTCCAGTATCACTACTAGAAATACAAAATCTTACTTTATCTCAACCTTACTTACTTAATCTAACTTTAATCTTACATTCTGGAGTGAATCAACCATCTATCAGCACTGATAATAACTCGAGGTACATCTCTCCATCCCCCCACAAAACGATAGGCCTAAAGTTGCACTTAAAAGGACTAACAGTATTGCAGGTTAGCCTCGAGATATGGTGAACTTATTCAAGCATTCAAAATTTTTTGCTCCAAATTTGACGCGAAAGCTCAAATTTCGAGTACATAAAACGAGAAATTTTGAACGAAAGTCAAATGGTTATTAGAATAAGTACGTCATATTTCAAGGATCACCTGTATTGTGTTCTAGCGAGAACCATTCAATGCAAGGCGACAAACAAAGTATTTTGGGTACAAAAAAAGTTATACAATGCTCAACTCAGGCAAGAAGTAATTCCACAAATTGTAAGCATGTAAATACGCAGAGATATAGTTAGAAGACCCTGAATAGCTTGTCCCAAATCTCGAGTGTACCTGGAAGCCTTGAACCAGCCCCCCGAGTAGGTCGCGTGGTGGCGCTTCTTTTGTCCTTGTCCTGTGCCGGTGGAGGCGCGGCAGTGGAGGTCGCGCTCACAGTTCCGGCGCTTGTACTACCACCAGCGACAGCGCTCTGGTCCTTGCCAGGCCCGTCACCAGCAGCTACAGCTGCAGGCGGAGCAGGGGCTTTTTTGGGTCCCTGACCAGCTATACGAGCCCATGTCGTCACAGGCTCCTGGTGAGAATGGAAAATCGTCTTAGGGAATGGAAATGCACATTTAAATATCTTAATTAAACGAACCGTAACGTTATATTAATACATCTACTTTAAAATGAGTAAGGATCATGATTGTAAAGAAATTTTTTAATGCTATTAAAGACAATGAATACAAGCAAGGTTGATCAACGGAAGTGGAAACAATGGATATTTTTGTAGTGATATTAAGGTTATAAAGTTCGAAACAATTTCGAGGAAAATGCTGCAGCCATCTAGGTCTACTTTTGACCTGATAGATGCCATACAGAATGCAGTTTGCAGAAACCACATACAGTGTGTGCATGGACATGAGTATTTCCACAACTGTATTTTTGACATATTTTGAAAACTGCGACCTCTGGGAAGAGAGTACAGATAGTTCAGAGAACATATATTTACCAGAATATTGAATCAGAAAAGAGCAAAATTTATAGACAACCAGAAAATCAACAAAGCAAAAAACAAGTGGGACGGATTTATTCGGCCAAAATTAAAAACAAGTCTTCAGTGTGTATTGGTGTGAACTTAATTTGCAATAGCAGTATGAAGACGATTATTTTAATTGGAAACTAACTTTTGACACTCCGTTTGTTGTGTCTTGTTCCATTCTTGCATGCAGATGATCCGCAAATCAGCAAGGTTCTTTGGACTCCTTTAGTGCGCAGCAGTTTTGAATATTATAATGAAAGTTATCAAGAACGCTATGAGAAACACTTCCTTTCCATAAAAGTATAACAAAATTCAGAACTTTCGAGTGTATACTTCACTCATCTTCAGTAAACAAATTCTAAAAAAGAAAAACAAATTTAATGCAGAATAATAAAATACAATATTAAAACAATTTAGTCGTGAACGAATTTTCATTGCATATAGTTGAAACCAGTTTCATGAAATACCTTAACCTCGCATTTAGTTCTCGACAGAAATATACAAGCGCATTTAAGAAATTACTTCTTTATTCAATTCCATCCATAAGTTTAGATATACATCTGAAGTTCAAGCAGAAAATAAATAGTATAATTCAAAAACATTATCCGCACATAACAATGACAACAATTTTTCCTAATAACCTTACTATCACCACATTCAGAGCAAGTTACAACGTTACGCTTCGTCCACCACCACCACCTGTTTAGCACTTCAATTCAGGGGGTGATTTATGAGCTTATTCTTTAGTCATATTTCAAGAATCTTGTTCTGAACGGCTCTACATTACATTTGTGTTTTTTCATTTTAAGAATTTTCTACGAATTATTAACGAAGCATACGCTCGAAAGCTGTGGCTTTTGTTGGACTTTCATGGAAACACAACGTTTCTCACACCCTTTTAAATAACATCCATCTTAAAGTTACCTTTTCCCAACGAAATCTGTTATAGAGAAAATTTTGAATATTGGCCACAAATTTCCAAGGGGATTGCAGTCAGGCGATTGGCTAGGAAGGACGCCTGTGTTTGTGAACAATATTTTTGGTCATTTCGGGGTGTATTTGGGGTCATTGTCATGCTGAAAGATCCACTAGCGCTGGCCATAAAATTCTCTTGCGCTCAGCAGCAGCTTCTGCTCCAGTATCTGACTGTACATGGAACTATTCATTTTTCCAGAAATGATGTGGTGTTCCCTTACACCATGAACAGTAAAATAACCCCACTCCATGATTATGCCTCCTCAACGCTTGACGGCAGAAATGATGTTCTAGGGATCATAGGCAGTCCCTGTTCTCCTCCAAACACGACGAGCGTCATTTCGGCCGAAAGTTCAATTTTGCCGTCATCGGCCTATACAAACCCTATTACACGAGAAACTTCCGTTGGCAAACCGCATATTTCTTTGCAAACTGGTAGATTTGTTTGCCACTCGGCACGTATTTGCGGTGTTGGTGTTTTTGTGTAAGCTGGAAAACTTCTGCAAGTTCTGCTCAATAAACGCAAACATCGCCAGTGTCTGCTGAGACGTTGAGAGGTGAGGATGGAGGTGACAGCTGATAAGCGCGCGCGAGATTGGCCGCGTGCTGCTCTCATCGACCCCATAGAATGCATTAAAGATTATCCGTGCCTATGGCAAGTGAAAAACAATCTCTATAAAAATAAAGCGTTGAAGAAGCAAGCATTTAATAAAATTGTCGAATGTTTGAAAGATACCGTCCCGAAAATTTCTATTGAGGAGATTAAAGAACAATGATCAATAATGCGCAGTCAGTCTCGAAGTGAAATTAGAAAAATACAGGGGTCTTGTAAATCCAGCGCAGGCACTGCTGATAAATATGAGCCAAAGCTGTGGTTTTTCAACATGATGGAATCACCGTTTCCTTGCGCTGAATGACAGGCGTTATTTTGCTCAGGATGAACATAAACAACTCCCGAGTCGTACGTAAATAATTGCGAAACGATTTGCTATCTGCAGCTCGTAGTTAGTGAAAATCGTAGCAGAGCTGCCTCGTTCCCGTCGGCCTCACAGCCATTCTATGCTCCAGACCGAGCATCGTTTCTGTCTGCGTTTTTCTTCCTTTTCGAGGGCAGCTGCGGCCGGTATCTCGAGCACCACTACCACCTCTAATGAAAACGAGTGCAACACTGACGTAGCTCGTGTAATAGTAGCCACAAAATGACACAGATTTATTTGCAAACTTTCCTCACCGTTTGCCAACGAAAGTATGTTCGTGTAATAAACAGGGCCTTGACTCACTTCTACAATCACAAACATTTTTTGGATCTGAATTTATGCCAGCATATTCAGACCACACAGAACTTTTTATGGCGTATAATATTGTTTGATCGCTTGTAGTAAATTGCCTTTTCCGCTTTAACGTGAGCAAAAATTCAGCAACAAACGATACCAAAAATAGACATAGCCACAAGGGTGAGATCACCGCAAGTAACATGAAGCTTCGACTACGTCTTGTCTTACGCAGTTCTCCCAAACCAGGATTGGAACAAAAGAAGTAAAGCCACTAGCAATTCTGCAACAAGGAGCCACGGCGCTATTTTAAACACAACAGTTACACAAAACTCATAGTTACCTCAGATGGGGCAGAGGCCGGTGCCCCGGTAGCAGGCGCGACTGATGTTCCGTTGTTGCTCGGAGTAGCTGCCGCAGAAGGTGCGGCTGGAGTACTCACGGAGACTACAGTCTTATCTTCCGCATCAGCAGATATTCCACTTTTGACAGATTTCGCCTTGCTACAAAATAGAAAATTAAACAAGAATTTAAAAAAATCATAAGGACAAACTGAAAAATATGCTGCAAGACATTCAAAATTTCAGTTTGTGATCCTGGAAGAAGTGACTTCGTTTCAACCTCTTAATTAACGCATCCCTTACGCAAGGTTTGCCCGTGAGTGCGCATTATTGAATTTGTTCGAATATTACGCCTTTATGACTCGTGAGACGAGTGAAGTCAAACAGAATTGTAGACGTCGATATTCTCTACGAACTTCAGACGCTTCATGGGAAAAGAAGTCTCCGCTTTAAAGATTTTTTAAAGATACGAAACCCAATCCAGTCCTTCACACAGAAATTTGCCGAAAGGACACAACAAACCTCTGCATTAAAGATTAGACAACAAGAAGTTCCACCCCCCCCACCTTTTGCTTGATTTACAACAAGCATCGCTATCATTGCGTACTGAGCTGAAAGTCCTAAAAGAATATGTGTCATTGCAAGAAATATCCTTTAGGCCCACACAAATGAAACAAGGTGCTATCAGTGTTACCTTCCAGAAAAGAGAATTTGCTAATTTTATAATCAAAGAAAAAAATTTCATTAGACTTTGCTACTACAGTATAACCTTGATTACTTCACTGGAATAACTAAAATAATGAAGAAAATTTGGGCTACATCTTGAGCAACGCGTAAAAAGTTGGTCGGTGACTCAAGATCAGCTACACTTAAAGTTTTAAACACAGAAATTTTTATTCGGTTATCTGCATTCTATTCTATTTTAGCATATGCTCATTATGACGCTATGTACCTGCGAGGAGTTCATTTCTTGGTGAAAAGTAATGAAATTTTGTAAAAGAAAAAGAACAATTGTTCCAACAATATGCAACAAACAGATTTGAAATACATGCATAATCATAGGAGATATAGGCTTTCAAAAAAAGGGGTACATTTTTTTGGAACACTGTATAAATTTTGTAACACATACAAAATTTTTACACAACCAACTGTACAGAAGTTAGAAGAATAATCGATGATCCGTACATCAACTCGACAACCCTACTGAAAAACGAGTACACGACACGATTTTTCAGCCTCGTAACTAAAGGAACTGAGAAACGAAAATAGTTGAACTTACTGGGCTGGAGGAGCAGCTCTGGACGCCGAGGGCGTAGGAGGAGGCGAGGCATTGCCGTTCAGCATGGGCTGATGGTACCCACTATAGCCTCCCTGCTCCTTATGGTTCCTCCCGCCGTAATGCCCGCCTCCAGCTGGTCCCCCTCCGTGGTGGTGGTCTCTCCCTCCCCGAAAAGTATTACGATGTCCTCGAGGTTCCTTGGCTTTCTTGGTTATCCAGCCCCCGTCATCGCCTCCGTCTTGCGCTTCGTTAGCTCCATCTTCATTTCCATCGACCTTTTCAGGAGACTGCGAAGTGACTACAGGCGCAGCAACAGAAATAGCTGTTGATGTAGCTTGAGCTGAAGTAGTACCAACGCTGCCTTTGAAGGAGCTATTAGAGGAAGTCACAGTTCCCTTAGGTTGAGACGTGTTGCCACTAGAATAAGGCGTTTTAGATGAACTGGAAACTGATCTAGAAACACCCGTGCTGTTGCTGTTGTTACTACTGTTATTATTTTGTTGCACTTTAACAGCCGGCGCTGGGTTAGGTGCGGGAGCAGAGGAAACAGTTTTGTTGCTATTGTTGCTGCCTTGGACCTTGCTGCTACCACTACTGCCACTTTTGGGGCCTGCGTCAGTTCTTCTATTACGAGGCGCTCTGGGTTGCCTTTGCTCCTTGCCAGTGTCGCCAGCCATCGCAGCACTGTCGCTTGCGGCACAACTGCTGGGCACCGTAGGAGCATCAGAAGAAAGAGCTACAGAATCTGCTTCATTGCCTTTCATCGGAGGAGCAACGGGGATTTCGGTACGAGGTTTCTTCATCACATCAGAAAACTTAGGCCCATTGGTAGCCAAAACGGCATCTGATCCCCAAGCGGTCGAAGCCTCAACAGCAACAGTAGCAGCAGCAGCAGCAGCCACAGCTACAGGGGCTGCCACCACTGAAGCTCCATTTCCTGAAGAAGTGACAGGTAGTGATGCTGAAGCAGCAGCTACAGAAGTACTAGAAACTGCAGGCTGATCTTCACCAAGCGAAGTCACCACAGAAGCGGAAGTAGAGACAGGGCTTGTGTTGTTGTTAGAATTGCTGGCATCTGCAGCGCAGGCTGAAGCCTCGTCTGCGCCAGGGAGAGGTGGGAAAGAATCTGATTCCAGTGCAAACTGCTGCTGATGTTGTACCTGGGCAGGCTGAGCTTGGCAATTCTTGGCATTACTAGAAAGAGAAGTGCTAGAGTTGTTACTTCTGCTGGTGCTCTCTGGGTTAGAATTAGCTTGATGTTTCTGCTGCTGACCTCTATTTGCGTCGCTATGTCTATTATTCACAGACATCCGATGAGAACTTCCAGTATTTCCTTGCCTATCATCATTACTACTTGGAGGACACGGGGCATCATCTCTTTGCCTTTGTCTCCCTCTACTATTATTGTTATTACCGGGATTGCTGATGTGACTATTATTACTATTACTGGAGTTGGAATTATTATTATTATTACTATTGTTGTTTCGAGGTGGCATGCCTCTCATTGTTCGATGAGGCATGACGTCTCTGCTCATGTAGTGATGAGGTGGGCCGCCGCCATACGGACCATAACCAGAGGGATGGTGGTGATGGTGGTGGTGGTGATGAGGATGGTGGTGGTACGAAGGATGGCGGTGAACACCACCACCTACACCCATATTAACAGGATGGCCACCCCCGCGTTGGTGTCCGTAAACGTTATGGTAGTTAGAGTTATTGGTATTGGCGTTGTTGTTGTAGCGGTTGCGATGATGAAGAGAGTGAATGGGAGCAGCGCCCATAAGAGGGGAATTGTGGGATCCATCGGAATGCAAAAAGGGAGGCTGGGGAATGAGGGGTGCATTGGGAGATCGAGAATCGTTGCTGCCTTTGGAATGATGTAAAGGCAGTAAAGGAGGCACAGAAGGTGTTTCAGTCTTACTCAATAAAGGAGAACTGCGACCGCTGTCTTGCTGAGTAGTAGTACTGTTGCTGGAACTGTTGTCACTGGCCACAACACTAGTCGAGTTGCTTCCAGACGCCAGATGGTACTGTGATAGCTGCTGTATGGAGTTGCTCAGATGCGGCTGCACCGGAGTGGCTGCACTGCTGCTATCCTGCTGCGGGTAATGCTGCTGTAGCGATGTAGCAGCACTAACAGCAAGCTGCTGTTGCTGCTGCTGAGGCTGCATGCTGCCGTAAGAATAAGGAACAGCATACGGCTGGGGCGGCTGAGAGTAGGAGCTGTACGGCACACAGGCATACGCAGAGCTGGTGTGAGCAGGAGGGAGGGGAGCAGATGGTGAAGGGGATGAGTGAGGACGAGTGAAGAGGCGCGGGGGGAGCGAGGGAGGGCCGCCACCGGATGAAGAGGAAACTGCAACAGTAGAAGAAAGCCCCACGGATGCCCGGCTGTTGTCGCGACTCCTGTTCCCACTGAAAATAATTCAAAATTTTTTAGGTCAGTCCAAAAGTGGAACATAAATCGCCATTCAATAAGTTACCGAAGAAATAAGAATTCAGTCCACTCAATGGATTAGCGTAATAATTGTCAATATCGATCACAAAGAAAATACAGCACACACATACATATCCCAGCCATCAGAATAATAACCAGCTAGAACGCAAAGCTGCCTTCAAAATTCGAAGCTCAAGACTGTCAATGTAAGTATTGCTCGAGACTGCAATTATTAAATGATTGTGACCTAGGCGGAAATCTACACGTGTATCGCGAGTTGAGAGCTCACGGTAGGTGAAAACAACCCTACCTTTGGTGTCTCGTAGAGTATTCTCTCACCAAATATAGGTACAGCCAACAGCTGCTGTAGAGGCTCGTAACCCGTTAGGCACACGAGACTTTCTACCACCAACTTATAATTACATCGAGAGATTAACTTATGCATTCGCTTCTAAAATCTAGGCTCGCAAAACAATCAAGTATCAATAAAAAGAGTGAGCAATAGAAACAGCCTATTAGGCATTATTATCTACCGCTCTGAGCTGCTCTTTTTGTTCTTCCTAAGCGTTTGACGTCATAGTGTACAAGGGATCTCTGTCTTCCGTGTTCATCCGTAGCACATTTCGAGGAGCAGGCTCGCATAAGGACGGTTTGAAGAACCGTAGGCCTCACGTAGCACTCAAGTGAATTAAAACGCCAACTTTCACGGCATTATATACGCCAAGAAGGCGTATTTTTCCTTTTAAAAAGCGTGAAGCCTTCGTCGCACGCCCAACATCCTTCTTGAAAGCCCCGTGCTTATGCTCAGTTGGTGCTCGAGTGGAGTAACCATGCTTTGCTTCTGCTTTCCAAAAATAACCGACAATCGATGTCATTCTATAGATAATTCAGTCCAAGGAAAGAAAACAAAGAAGCAGAACACAGATGCCTGGGTTACGATCATCGGAGTAAAGTACTTGTCATCTCATCCATACAAACGTCAAGGTCGAGAATTTAAATTTTTTCAACTCGGACACAATCCCGATCGCATAATCACACAATTCTTAGCTTTGAAATAAGCAGCTCGGTTACTCTCCAGAGGAACAGAAACTAATTAATAAGCTACGACTAAAAAGCATTCAGCAATGCTCATGATGGGGAAGAAAATCGTCAAATATTTATTTTGATTGGTCAATATTTTGAGTTCACAACAACATGAATATTTTAGGAAATTTCGAATTCACTACTATTGGTAGCTACTTATTTGTTTTAGAACCATATGTGTGATAAAAAGTAGCCGATACACTGACTCAACATTGACGTGCACTAGTCGAGGCTAACTCGGCTGCTAAGAAACACAGGTTGTAGGAGCAGAAAGCTTTAGAAGCAATCAAATAAGATTATTAGGTAGTTTAAAGCTCCCATGCCACAGCGAATGTGACTCCAAGAGAGGATCATTTAGGCTGGATTTTAAAAAACGTGGAATCCACGCAAAGGTGTGTTCCCACACAGGATTTCCTGGCGATAGTAACGACAAGTAAAGAAAGATGAAGAATAACCTGTAAAGGAGGCCCGAGAGAAGAAAGAAGCGAATCATATACGGAAGATGTAGGTCCCGAAAGCCTAGCTAGAGCGGAGGTAGCCTAACAGTATCCCCCCCGAGGACACCAGTCCCCAGAGTATAGAATAGACAAGCCTAACTAACCTAACCCTATCATTTAAGGCCAAAATTATGCCCCATGAGAGACGTAAAGGAATACGACAGGAGGGTTGAGACGCTCGATCTCCAGAACTTTCCTAGCATGAAGAACTAGATCCTGTATCTAAACGAAAAATACTTCAAATTACCGACCACAATGAAAAAAGAATTAATCTTCGTTCATTATTAATGCCAAATTCCATGATATCGACCGCAGGGGAGGAGTTGTGAGCAGTTTAAGCTTAGCAACTGACGTTTTGCTGGTGCCAGGTCCTGAGGAGTTGGCAGCGGCAGAGCTGGCCATGTTGCTTGTGTTGCCATTAGCGAAGCGAAGCCCGAGCTGGCCCGCCGAAGGCTTGTACGTGTTGGTGGGGTTCAGGCCGTTGAAGCTTACAAACTGGCTGAAGTCCACGAAGTTATTGTGCGGATTCCACTGGGTCATGATTTGTGAAGGGTAAAACTGAAACAAGCAACGTGAAAGTGGTTAGCTTCCTCCCAGGACTCAAGTCATTAATGCATAGCGTACATGTTTATGCACACTCGATGACGAACAATGGTGACAAAATTTAATGGCAATAGATAATTTATAGATTAAAAAGTCCGTCTACATTTGTGCTGTAATAACTCAAGCATGAAATGTGAAAGAGAAATGAAACAAATGTCTTTCTTAATTACGATTTTAGGTACGACATAACCTAACAATACTATTTATGGAACAGCATTGATTTCAGTAACTGGGCAATACTTTTTCTTCAAATGTTATACCTGATACAAAAGATTCAACGACTAGTTTCTACAAAATTAGCAAGATTTATTGAGGAATAAACTATATGCATAAATAGGGTAAGCTTTTAATTAAACAAACGTGCATCAATTAGAAGGGAGCTTAATTATTTCTCTATCTCATCTAACACAAAGATGACAGACAAAGCCGAGCACGAAACAAAAACCTTTCTTAACAAACGAGCATCGAGTGTTGCAGAAGATAACGATCGAAAACAAAAGCTGAACTTGTGGGAACTGGACTCCAACTCCTCTAATTTATTCAGCAGGGCGGAAGTGACAGCGCGTTCAGAGGAGGAGAACAGACCAATCGATAATCCCAGTCGTACGTTTGATATTTCCCACCTGCTGGCTGAGGCCGCTTCGTAATGTAATCGGAAAGCAACGTTAAATTCGACTTGTATCTTACAATTTGATATGATCTTAATTAAACTCCAATAGGAGTATCTGTGCGCGCATGGAAGTCGTCAATAAAGATAATTTTACAAAGAAAATACAGATATGGGTACCGTTGCATGAATACAAAGGCAAGAACGGAAAAAGCGAAGGAGTTTCTAAAATTATGTGGAAGAGGATTTACAATATTTAAATTTACTGATACGAAATTTTTTCTTCACATCTCCACGCAAGAAGTAACTAAAATGAATAATCATGGTTCCATATCATTTAAAATATTAATTAACAACTTTCTATCACGGCAGCCACCTTCGACGATCTCAGCGGTGAAGCTTAATGCTTATATTAGCAAGTTGCATTGGAGAGATGAACGGCCGATATGATACTAGGCAGAACTAGGCTCCAGCCTCGGACCAAAGTGCGACAGAAAGACACACAGGACCCATGGACACTCACAATAGGATGCTGGAGGTTGTAGTACTGCTGGGCCGGGTAGCAGGCGGCGGCGGCCGCAGCTGCAGAAGCGGTGAGGTGAGACTGCGCCAGAGCCGTCGTGCCGGGAGCGGCTACCACAGCAGCAGGGTGGTGGTGATGATGGTGATGATGGGGGTGTAGGGTGTGAGGGTGGAACAGCAATGGGCTCCCGGCAGCAGTCGATGAAACGGAGCCTGCTAATCCAAGAAATAAAAATGAATAACTACAAAACAATTTCTTCGATTACATATACCTTTGCTATTTACGACACAGTGCGGAAAAATACTCGAATTAAGGAAAGTAATCTAACATAAAAGGAAAAAGATTCCCAATTCTTCACTTCCTTGAGTTATGAAAACAAAATGCTACCAAAACAACTAATCTACATAATCTAATTTATTGTCATTAATACTTCACTCGCGTATCGACTAACACACTCAACGAAAACAGCACCGAAAAAAAACCTGCGTATTAGCATGAAACGAGTGCGAGTTCACATGACTTCAATTCCAGATTACTACTAACGATGTACATGTAGCCTCGTCAACACAAACTAATACATCATTTAATAATAATTCCAACAGTAGGATTGCTTGAATGAGAATAAATTGATACGAGTTATAGAACGTCGTATCTTTAAAGAAGTGTTGAGGACGAACTTTCATGCCGAACTTTCATACTGGCCAAATTGACCAAATACAAAAATTATGCAACTTCAATGAACACGTTCACGGAAAGAAGAAAACGTTAGATTTCTATAATGTAAGGTAGTAGTATTTCAACAACAGAAGTTTTTATGCTTCTGTCTTTGACGAAATTTGAAGCAGCAGCGACAAAATAAAAAAAAGGTCCAGTGACAAAAACGAAGGACAGTTAGTGGGACAAAAATAATACCAGGAACAGTGACACGGGTCTCAAACTAGGTTACAAAGGATGTTACAACATAATAAAAGAAAGAAGACGCTAAGTCTACGAAATAAGAGCATACTAGAAGAGCATCACCTGTAGCCACAGAGCTAGTGCTGCCACTGGCTGCGGGCGAGGGCTGCATGGCTCCAGGGGTTGAGCCAGGCCGGTTACCGTGGTACAGCACCGGGGGGTTACTGCCACCTAGTGGGCCAATGTGACATGTGCACGTCAGCGCCGCATGTATCACTACCATCTCAACGCGTCACAAAAAATGCGCTTCCCTTCATTGCTTTGCCGTGAACTATGGTCATCGTACATACACGGCTGGTATTATGTATGACATCGTGCTCGTTCGCTTGCTCTTAAGCATTTCAGTGTCACTACAACGCCTCAGATGTCCAATTCTCATCAAACAGTACCAAAACGTTGTCATAAAAAATACGTCAACAGGAATAATCTTGTCTTTTCAAGAAAGTAAAAGACGTTAAAGATTTTAGAAGAAAAAGACAACTTTCCCTCTTTCTGCCCCATTATTCAACAGGAAATTTCACATCGATTGGTAAGCTGATTTAAATCTTCAGTTAAGCAACAGCGGGATCTCATACGGCTGCTCATTACGGAAAAGTTTGATAAGAACAAACTCCTCACATGAGCAACAATCATGACTAAGAATGACAGCATTAGAATGCAGCACCGCACACCAAATATAAGACGAGACTGTACTACTACTGGCTTCAGGAACTAGACTTGTCATGAGCTCAATAGACTGCGTCTTCAGTAAACAATGTACGTAAGTTCTGCATATTGATCAATTTTACAAACTTGAGCATCTAAAGAAGAGATTATTAGGGCATTTCATGTGAAAAGCTGAGAAAGTTGCAGCATACAAATCGTCGAATTGAACTCATTTCAATTTCCAAACCTACGTTTTCCAACAAGCCAACTTATCGAAAAATATTCAACAAACAGATGTGAATGGAAAGAACAAATAGGCAGCGTTTGGATGTACTGTGTCCTAAAGTGTGAGAAATGTGCTAGAACTAAAATGAGTTACACATACCTGTAGAATAAAAAACCTGAGATACCGCAGAAAAGCACTTCATGCCAGAATTTTTGTCAACCATTACTAACTCGGGTGCAGAACCCCCGGACTTCTGGCACTTAGCCCGTTTTCGAGAAATTGATCACAAGTAATGTAATAGCCCTGCGTCGGACCCCAGGTACGGGTGATCATACTACAATTACCCGGTCAAGCAACACAAAGTTCACTGGATCCAATTCTCGGAGCCCAGGCGCCAGGTCGTCATGCTGACTACCCCTTTCTCCCTCTCCACCATGTGATGGGATAAAAATAAGGCTAATTTCACACAATTTCCAGCAATGTAAACCAATCAATGTATCAATTATTACTAAAAATCAGTATTTAGCACGCAAAAATAGTCAGTCTATCACTCGCAATACTCCGTTTACCAACGGCACAATCAAAAAAGTACGGAACTCAAGAAATCTACAGCGGATGGGCATGCAACTACATGTTCAAAAAACGTCTACTGCAACGAGACTAGTTGTAGTTGTAGTGAAAGCAGCGAGACTAAAATCAGCTATTAGGTTAATCGGGAAGTGTTGAGCAATTATAAAGTAATTCTCTTCAACATCAGCAAACAAACCTATATTGCATTCAACTAAATTAGATCTTAGGTTAAGTTCCCACAGTACAATGTGTTCTGTTTTTTTTCTATAGCAAATAAAATAGCTAAAACAATTCTACTCGAGTGGTAATGCGTTTCTTCATATACAGAAAATGTGAAAATGCTGCAAAAACTTGCAAACAATAAATGCGAAGTGTACAGCAATAATGCTGTGGGTCGATCAAATGTTCGAAGATGGTTTTTAAACTGCAAAATAGAAACTTCAGCTAGGAAGATGAGAGAAGGTCTCCCTCAGAGAGGGAAACCTTCAAAATTGGATAAGAATATTTTCAAGACATAAAAGAAATAATAAATATCACAACTAGAGGA
This sequence comes from Orchestia grillus, assembly GCA_014899125.1. Lineage (NCBI taxonomy): Eukaryota > Metazoa > Arthropoda > Malacostraca > Amphipoda > Talitridae > Orchestia > Orchestia grillus. The sequence goes on from VOMN01038348.1 coordinate 56,816, forward strand.
CTTGAAGAAGAGTTAGATATGTCTCAAGTACAGTCCACGAATATCAGGTGTCGCTCGGTTCCACATCATGATATGATGCTTGGGTCCCTCATTAACTTTCTGAAGAAAATCGATTAGAATGATATTCGATTTATGGAATGCTTCTGAAGTGGAATGAAACAACACTGTTCTTAACACCACTCGTGATTCAAGAAGAATGTATTGTTCATAAAAGCGTGGGAAGGAAGAGACCCTGATGTTTGTGTAATGATCCTCCAAAACAGGGACCATAAGAAAATATCCATGTCAAAAAAGCTATTGTTTGTGCTCGGAAAGACTTCGAAGGCAGTATTAACTTTGAGAATCTTCCATAAAATTCGAGTATTAATTCTTAAGTGAACTGTAATCCGCTATCGAATCTACACAAGAAATCAAACAATTAAGGCCGGCGACTTCTAACAGAAAGGAGAAACTGTTCCAACAAGGCAATGCTCGACGCGAGTCTCAGGTTACACGAACTTGGCTGGGACTTCTATGTGTCCCATATTTACTAACAATTCGACTACCACGTGTTTATGCTCGCACAACTCATTGCAAAGAAAACATCATTTAGAAGAAGTTAAACTGCATGTAGAAAACTTTCCCTTCAAAACTAACTATATTTTATACTTGTGGTATTTTTCGTTCGCCTGATAAGAAGGGTTAAGGTTACTGATTGTAATGGAAACTACTTCATTGATTCAAATCGACTCAAAATTGTCATTTTATTCATTTTGTATAAAAAAAATTACTCAGAACTTTCCGGACAACCTAATATGCATCCAGCTCAATTTCACTTCTCCAGAGTTAAACTGCATGCAAAAGTCAATGTTTCTACATAAAACTACTTAGCAATGCAGGTAAATCCACTCTGAAATGAAGAGACTTCACAGCGCACAGCAGTACTAAAGCACAATGTACCTTAGCCGTTGTGACAAAGGAATAGAGGCTAGCCACTGCAAGCACAACACCACGTAGCGAAACGATCTCAGTTTTATGCAGTAGCAACACTGAGTTGTTACAATGAATCCGAATAATATCATAACCTAATAGTAGTAATATGGATAGCAGCGCTTTAGCAACTCAGAATTTCGCACCGAAAGAAAAAAATGGTACCATTAAGCAGAGGTGGGCAGCGCTACTTTGAAATGTAGCGGCCGCTACATTTCAAAGTAGCGCTGCCCAGCTCTGCCATTAAGTATGGACTTAGGAGAACGGGAAATCTATGCACAAGGTGTGTTCCCACACTAGATCCCCTGAGCATTGAACCAGCAAGTTAAAATGGAAGAAGAAGAAAATGAAAAGGAGAAATGTGGGCACAAAGATAGATTGGACGACCCTTATGATGGTCTCATTCCCTCTGATTCACTCTACTCGGGTGAAAAAATTGAGTGCGAGACTAGGTCAACAAAGCTGCACAGGACACATGTGTTGTGTACTTCATATCTCCAGACTTCACCCTTTCACTATTTCTTTACAAGTTCAACCCCTTACCCCCAACGATGGCACAGCCCCTTGAAACAAAACACATTCAGCCATTGAAATTCTAAAACTAAGCATTCGCCAAGAGACAAAGTAAATTAAGAGGGCTGCTTTCTAGATCCACACTAATTCAATGAAAAGTATGACTCTGACCAGGGATGTGGGGCATGTGCGCCGTGGTGATGGCAACACCTGCTACTCCAGGCTGCTGCTGCTGTGGCTGCGGCTGTCCACTTCCGCCACCGCCTCTCCCGTGACCCCCTGAGAACGTGGTCATCGGAGTCGCCTGGTTACTCTTGATACGCGCTTTGATTGGCTCGCCATTGAAGCATTTCACGTGCTCGTGTAGGTACCTGCCGTAGTAGAACATTACAGCATTTTCATCTCAGTCATGTGATATCGTACCGAAAGCTTTGAAAAAAGGTGGTCCTATTCCTACTGCAAGCAGAAGTTACATAAAATATGCCAAGTTCTGCAGGAATGAGGGGGAAATCTAGCACATCCCACAGCACCAAATGCCCAGGAGAGTGTTGGCATTTTTACAAGCAGCCTGAGAATTCAACATTCATTGCAGAAAATATTAAAGACAACTCCTTACTTCACGATATCAAAAAATACCAACACTATTTGAGAGAGAACAATCACTTAAACCTTAAAGGAATGATTTTCACTTACAGCATGACATTAACGATGCCCTCACTCATACAAACACATGCGCTAAAAATTCTCGTAGGTAATGCAAAATAATCTCACACTTGTCCAGGATAGATTTTGGTGTTTCCATTACACACAACGAAAGACGAGAATCAATGAAAAACGAAGCGCGTTCGCACTGTCTCCTATAATAAGGAGGCCATCTGAGACGCATCAGTGTGAAAATCGATAGTTACTTTGGCCCTCTTAAAAGTTAAGGTAGCACTTTGGCGAAGCAGAGTATCATCATCAATATGATCCATCAGAATTCTAGCCGATTCATATATTTAAATTGGGTTGAGAGAAAAATTATTAATATAGGACGGGTCAACTGATCGCTGTAATCGTTTTCTTGCACTAGTTTTAACAACAACAAAATGGTAAGCATTTCAACACAGCTGAATACTGCGTTAGTTCTGCAGCGCACTTTAGCAGTGACTAGAAATCTTGATCCAAGTAAACAACACCCTCAGCAAAAGCTACTTCAGAAGCTCCACCCTCCCCCCCCCTCCATTGCCACTACTCGAGTTGCGGCGGCAGCAGCAGAGCCTGACAACCTCACCTGTAGGCCTGGTAAGCTTCATCGCCGGAGTTGAAAGTGATGTACCAACAGCCGCTGGCGACGTAGCGAGCTGACTTCACTGGCGGGCATATGGCGCCCGAGAAAATGCCCTGTTGACAGATCAACCACATGAGTACTTCGTACCATGCAAACTACTTGTCGATTTACTGGCTCTCTGCTTTTTGATAAAAAAAATCTATAGGAATATACATCTGCAAAAAGTTTAATACTCTCTGATAATTGTTGATTATCTTACAATTGACTTGAAATGTTGGCCATTCGGCTACACCACCTGTTGTTGTTGAAGCTCAAAAACAGGAGTTGCCTACTTAGATATTCATATAACTTCAAAAACTGAAATGAACAAGTGACCCATATGAAATTTAATTAAATAAAAATTAGATCCTTAATAAATATAAATCATAACACTAAACTCGTAGTATAGATAAGAAAAAATACAAGCAAACTCCTATAAATGTAACCAAAACTCCAAACAGAGATCCTAACACAAGTAACGTGACATCAAGAGCCGAGGCCTCACCAGAATGTCTTCTTGGGTGATGTCCTCCTCCATTTCTCTGAGGATGATCACGTTCCTGCTGGACCTGATGCGCGCTCGTCCAGTCGTACTATCCACCTCCCACTTGGAGTCAGCTGCAATACACAGGCTATGTCACGACAGCAACAGCAGGTCATTCATGTTTTTATATGTGTACATATACATACTTGTCAAGGACTTAATTAGGAAACAAGAAATGACAAATAATACTTTTAGCGTACATACAAACTTTCAAGATAAATTACTTCATCAGATGCAACAACCTATACGAACATATATTTTTCATGTACTTAAGTTGATTTATATGTTTCAGCTAATAACATTCTTGTAAAAAGCTTCTCATTTTACTTTTAGTTTCTTGAATTAGAATATTAGTTTTCTATCCACATGAAATGTGATTCAAAAAGAGTGAAGAGTTAAAGAGACCATTAGTATTTAGTATTGACTGTAGAAAACGTGGAACCTATGCACAAGTGTTTCTACACAGGATCCTCTGTGTAGAGAAACAGCAAGTTACGAAAAAAGAGGAAAAAAGAAAAAGAAGTAGCAAAGAAGGTGTGAAAATTGAAACAAACAAGGTAATAAGCCCAAAAAATAATAAGCCCAAAAGATAATAAACCCAAAAGATTATCTACAGCTGAAGTCACTTAATACCTATGCAGTGCATCAAATAATTAGTCGCTAACACAAATTCTCTACTTCACATGATGGAGAGATTGAAAACATCTGTTCATGAGGTTCATTGAAGTAGCAATCTTCTTGTGAAAAACAATTTACAACAAGACTCCATTCACTATGATATTGCATACCATTATACAGCTGAGGCATTCACGCAACAGCCTGGATGAGGCAATAATTAGAAAAAGATCTATGCATCACAGTTTCCAGTTGAGTAACTCCAAGCATATTCAAAATATTAATGAACAAATAAGCATAAAAATTTAACTTAAAACCCTTATCCAATACAAACTTACCAAAATCAGAGACAAATAAAAAAATAAATGTGTTAGTATTAGGGTGGATAGCTATTAGCACTATTTTTGAAACAATTTCTATTGCATAAGACAAACATTAGGTGATCTGAATTCACTTGAACAAGAGCTGATGCTGGATAGTTGCTATATGAAATATTAAACCAATGCCATGACCAATAGTGATACTATGCCTCATATTTCATTGATGGAAAATGAATAGTATAAATGAACAATACAAGAACATTTGGAGCAGCACCACACTACAAATGAAAACAAAGCAAACCAAGTCTTACACTTAGCTCTAATATTTGAACTTTGTATCACCATTGCCAGCTTTTCTAGTCACAGTGTAGCACGCAGGCTTTGCTGCAAACAATGCATACCTTTCTCGAGGGCCTTCTTGAGCAACTCTGCATCAGATGTGATGGCCCTGATGGGAGGTGTGGCAAGCAGCGTTTCAAGAGACACATAATTATTGCCATCACACTCCGACTGCATTGCAGGCTCACTCTTGAAAGACGCCCTGATAATACAGAAGATTTTAGCCCATTTCAGTAATTGTAATTACCTTATAAATTCTGTGTAATATTCATGAACACAGTTTTAAAAAACATGCTGTAGTGATTAAACCACTGCTGCATAAAAAATTACATAGTAATGGTGGCACACTATGACAAAAATACAAGATGAATGAAAAAATATCAAAAAACTACATCTTCAAGGAACAGAAAAACAAACAGCAACCTAGGTTAAACTTGGAATAACGTACAAGTAAAAGCTGTTAATTACAGCCCCTTTGTTTTCCCAAAACAACAGCTATCCAGTTTTCAATAGAATATAAAGTCATGCTTTGGAATTCATTTTGCTCATGTAAGTTTAACAGGAATAACTTCCAATGTACCAATCACCGATTTGTATCTCAAACATGTAGTAGGCAATGAAGCTTAAACACAGTATTTTCTTATATATGCATTAGTAATAAATTTCATTTTACACTACAAAACTTTTAGTATTATTTCTAATCAGACAGTAACACACACTCATATTACCATATCAATAAATGGAGCACTATAAGATGAATTCTGTCATTTGCACATTTATTCTTAGAGTGGTAAACACGGTCACACAAAATGAGAATACAACAAATGAACCAGTGCAAGAAGCAATGAATAGAAAATGGATGGCAAGTATACATCTACTTACAGCAGCTTGTAATTGTAAATTAAAGCAGCTCACCTAAACAAAAAACAAACAATACCTGCAGCACTCAGACAATGGTAGGAACAAAGGAGAGAAAGCAAGGATACTCACGTATCGGCAAGGACAGTCGCCAGTTCATTGAGAATGCTTTCATTAGCAACGTCTCCAGCAGGTGTAGACTCAGCCTGCTGACCATTAGAAATAGCAGCAGCTCCCATTTCCAAGGGCTGTACAGTAGGCTCATGCTCGCTGGATGACTGTAGGGAAACTTGTGGTGCAACATCAGGTCCTGTTGACACAGCCATGCTGCTGCTGCTACCATCTCTTTGACTCGAGCTAGCAGCTCCTCCCTCAGCAGCATGAGCATCAGTTGGTGAGGCTACAGAACTTTCAGTTAGATTTCCAACACTATTTTGCTGGGGAGGTATGATTATATTTTTATTGCTATCAAGTTCGCTGTTATCACTCCGATGGCTCATCACCCCATTGCACTCGGCTAGACTGACGTCTTGACCTCCTATACTATTACTGTTTGGCATGTTTCTGTTATTTTCATTATTGTTTAAACTATCACTTTTAGCTTTCTGTACAAGTTTATCTGAGCAGCAGCCAGCTGTAGGAGGAACACCAGCAGCAGTAGCAGCAGCAGCAGCTGAGTCCTGCATGTCTGTGCTGCAATGCAGTGATGAAGAGGAGGCCATATTGTCTGCTTCGCTGCACACCAAACTGGAGGTCTGTTCCATGGTGAGAACAGTGCCAGGAGAGGGAAGAGTGAGGGCAGTGGCAGAGCTGCACTCAACGTCACTAGTGGCACTGCATGAGTGCACCTCACCAACACTAGAATGAAAGGTAGGAGCAGTGGGCAGTGGCACTTCACCAGCAAATAAAGCTAAGGCAGTAGTGGTACTGCACTTGTCCTCACTAGCAACTGTGCATGAGTGCACAGCACCTACACTCAAGCCAGGTGAAGCAAGTGACACACTCCTACTGTCACAAGGAACTTCACTTCTTGGGTGGAAGACAGAGAGAGACTTGGACGATGGTAGGCAAGTACAAGAAGTCTCACTCCTGTCAATCGTACCACACGCACCACAATTTTCTGAAAAAAAAAAAATATGCATATATTAATATTTTTAGTAAGGTAAAAGTAACTAAAAATTTAATGTGTAATTAAGGATTGGAAATGTACACATTTTCTTCATAATAGACAAATTGAATACATGTAACACACCAATATTGTTGCATTATCAGGCATTTAAAGAGGTATGACGGTTCATGTAGCATTTCCTTGATCACACAGACAGTAACTCTCCACTTAAATAATGAAATACTGGTGAATGTCCCTCATTGATATTCCAGACATAAGCCTATGGTAGTGCTAACAAATATTCATGGCCTAATCGCAGTTTGGATCTCATAAACTTAGTTTGGTCTGATTTTGTTCAACATATTTTTCCATAAAAATTATATCCAATCATATTTTTCATTTCTATCATCATTTCTCTAACACAATTATAAAAGCAGAGATTCCATTATATTCAGCACAGACACTCTAGTAGCATCCTTCAACTATTGGATTGGCAATTTTTTGAGAACTCAGACTTTTTGAGAACAGAATTATTGCTTATATTTGTTGACCAATTTGTTTAAAGAATTGTTTATGTATGTGCTGTTTATATGCCCTGAGGATTTTCTATGGGAAATCACCTTGTGCATCAATTCCCTGGTTTCTACAATATCCTAAACAGTATACTATATATAGTACACTACTATATATAGTACAGTGTACATTTTTAGATGAACAAAACATTACATATTCAATGGTTTAAATTTCATGCTCTTGCCTGCATATTCATCATAATTTTGAATGAAACAATATGCATTAAAGACTAAAAGAATATCAATTTCATTATTCTACCAGTAGGACACTAGATATGATTAAACACACCAATTTTCCAAAAAATCAATTGCTACTTATTGCTACATACTTTGGTTTGAATGATGAACAAAGCTTATAAGCTGCTGCTTAAACAATTTGCAAAATTGAATTAATTGTTAGTAAGCTGAATTCTGCATTTTAGTTAATGTTGATCTTATAGAACTCTATTATACTTGAAGAAATAGCTTTATGTTCAATGTTCAACCTTCATCAAATTATTGAGCAAATTTTAAACTTATTGGAAACACTCTTCATTCCCACAACTATGGCAGTGCTGCGAATCACCTACAGATAACAATAAAAGCAGAATCAGAGATGACTAGTTTCAGTTAACAATGATCATATTTAAAATTCAATCTCATGCATGACACCAAATGCAAAATTTTTTCTCACTCTAAAACAGTACTTCACACATCCAACCAGCTACTCATATAAGACAAACATCAATCATATCAAATAAACTTGATCCATCTCAATTCAAAAAAAATCCTTCAGTGGAATTCAACAGCATAACTTTTTCACTCCTGTTGGGATAATGCATCCCACAGATTTTGTGTGAGAGTTCTGGGCGCAATTAGCGCCTAACCCCCATTTGTGATGTCACAGTACCTACACTTCGCCAGTTACTTACGGCCTCATGTGAACTCTCAGCCAATTAGATCCCACTTTCATCAGTGGCACAATGAATTTCATATCACTTGTTCTGCAAGTGAGCCTAATGTTTTCTTTTATCCAAACGGGAGTGAAAGAGTTGAAAAACTAAGGTACTAACTAGTTACTGCATCAATATTTTAGCTTTTCTTATACATCTATGTTACCTTGAATTGCATTTCAAACTATATACACTATATTTTTTAGCAGATTTACTCAATGATGATGAGCAAGGCTATGCATGTAAGCTTTGTATAGAATTATATTAAAGACAATTATGTTTTTGCCTACTTTGATGTAATACATATCAATTCAATTAAATTTTCACAAATAAAATGTGGCAAAATATCGTTAACATTTATCTCATGCAGCAAGGCTAAGACAACAATTTCAATGAACATCGAGGAACCACAACCTACTCCAAAAACAGATATTACAAAAAAAAACTTTCAAATTTATAATGGAAAAGTAGCACCATATCAAAAGTAAAGTGGTGAATGGGGGACAGAAGAAAAGGAATACCAATTCAACTTGATGGATTTGGTGCTAAGAATGACTAGGTCTACTCAGTGCATCCACACAAAAAACAAAGTGCTAATTCCTAACTCTCAATGGTAAGAAAAAAAATTGTTGCAATTTGAGAGCTATATAGTGCACTCATTAACGTGATAGCCCCACGACTGGGAAGTAGAGGTTTCATTCCCAGTTCAGGCACCAATTTTTATACAACCACAAAGTGCTTCCCTAGGAAAAGGAAGCTTATGCCTCAGATTCATCAAGTGTCAGTAGTTGTAAAACATTGAAACCCCAGCAATAAAACGTGCAGGAATTGATAAAGGTACTAGCCTAAGTTATCACAATGGTCATCAAGCTTTCAACAGTACATCTCATAAGCATTTGAATTGAAAGGGTACACTGAAACTTGTGATGTGCCTGTTCTTATTGATTGCTGATGCCAATTTTCTATCAATTCAAATATTATTCATTGGCTTACTACACACACTAAGCCTATTGTATTTAAATATTAATACATGGTATATAAAAATTGATATAAATATTTAAAACTTTTCCAAGATAGGCTTCCACCCTTTCAAAATAAAGTTCTGTCCAATGAGTTCACTATCGAAGCTGTATAATACTAAGGAGTATGCGTAGATAAGGTCTTTCATACTCAAGAGATCACAAAAAAAGTTACATATGAGCTTGTGAAGACAATTTTAAGTTATTTCAACAGCACCATGATGTGGAGACCAGATGAAGATACACTCACTCCCATGCTCATATCTTCTACACCGTGCTAGTTGCATAATTTCTATTTATTTTTATGCTCAAATTTTCATTTTTTATGCAAATCTGGCCTTACGAAAAACTAATAAATTTTAAAGCCATCCATGAAAATAAAATAAAGCCAAGTCTAACACAGTGAAATAACTTGGGATGCCAGTCACAATTTTTGTAATATTATGATTTTTGATATGGAGCTGCCTTTTTTGATTGACTTCATTTTCAAATAATTGCAATACTGAAATTTGTTCATGGCCAGTTTGATTGGAAAATATCTCAATGCTACAGAAGAAAGAAATTTTCAACATTTCAATTAATGCAGATCATAATGCATGCTTGTGCAACATCAATAATGATTTCACCAAGAGAAAACAACTATGTCATTCACTGCATTGTTAACGGTAACTCTGACATGTGACAGACCAATGGCATCACCATAACTGCCCAGGCAGTAACGCCAAACATGAACATAAGTAGTGTGTGAGTATGCTTTAAAAGTACTCAAATGAGCCAGATTGTTCCGCAACTTAAAAATCAATTTGTTAAAAATTTTGTTTAATTAGAAACATGAGTTTACATACATGTATGTGCTCATACATTTGACTGACATAGCATGGGTAAGAGCACATTAATGAACACAGTTTTTCATTATGGTAATTAACATCACAAAAACAGCTAAACAAATGTACATGTACATACAAACAGGAGATAAGCTTCAACTTCTGTATATGCCAATAATATAAAATTAATACCATTTTTACTTATAAAGATGTACAATTTGAGTGCAGTACAAATCCCCTTTTGACAATGTGCCAATGCCAACTAATTAGCTCATCACTAACTGAAACTATACTTCTCAGGCAACCTCCTAGTGAGGATGACCATAATTTGATGAATTTATCCCCAGTCAGGAGGCCCACTGAACTTTTTTATATGCACAGCAAGATATGCAGGATTTAATTCTCAAGACTCAAGAAAACATTGAATAAATCAGTCCCATATAATACCAGTGACTATAGACAACTAACTGCAGGCTTAAAGTCTTCAATGACCAACTAATCTTCCTCTGTCCTGTTCCTTGGTTGGAGGTGTGAGCCCTTAGACTGAGTAAAAGTGAGCTACATGCAAACATTCTGTCAATTCCTGAAATTATACCTTGCAGTGGTATGTTATTCATGGAAGTAGTCCAGTGGTGTTTGCATAGTTGCCAAGGGCTTCAATATGAAAATATAAAAAAATTTACTACTTGAAGAAATTTTAGGTACTAGTGTTAATATATTGGCAATAATTCCACAAAGATTTTCAATTTAGAATTTTCATAGTGGATGTATGTTTTGTCATCCCATATAAGAGTCAATTTGATAACTAAATTGTATTTTAGGAGCCTAAGTGAAGGACTCGTGCATGGGGAAAGGCCTACTTTGGATATTAACTACCCAGTTATGATAGGGAAGAGTTCTTATCACCCTTTAATATGGAATAGCCTCATTAGAAGTATGAATATATGTGTATTCCAGTACTACTAAGTACTAATTCCCTCAAGATTTTGTTAATCATATAGTATGAGCTAAAAGTATAGATTAATTTTTAAATTAGGACTGCAATCACAGAAATGGTATGTCACTTTTTTAGTGTACTTTCATGCGCTGATTACGAATCTGAACATCAAGTCTGTTGCAAATTGTTATATTTCCAGATATAGATGATTTTACAGAAAATGTTATTGGTTGAAAGTTATTAAGAACTAGTCATGTAATGCAAACTAATTGAACAAATTAGAAACAATAGAATGTAAAACAGCATCATTTAAACCATCTTTTTGTATGGAAATGCATTCACTCGTACTTTATTTTGTGAATGACACTCTCGGAATTAACTGCCATACACCATGGCTGATGAGCAGAATTAATTGTTGAATGGACATTTACAGGGTGTAATTTTAGCCCAAATAATAGCTCCCAAGAATAATGATTTCTAAAAAATGAGCCATAAATCTATAAAAGTTTTGCTTGGCAATTGAAGCTTTCCTTCAGGTGTGGTGTACTGTCTCATTTTTGGAGCTTCCCTCTAAAAAGCCTTTGGATTGTAGGGAGATAATAAAAATATTGCAGTCCCTAAAATGTGATGAAGGATTTAGGCAGTTGAGTCATTTAAAAAATTATTAATATCTCAATTATGCTACTTCCAAATTAACTCAATGAAAATTTTCTCTTTCATCAAGATCTTAACGCTAACACAGAAACTGCATCTATCACACAGCACCTACCCATCCCTTCCCCCCCTCTCTGGGTCACCAGTATAATGAATCATAGCAATGAAGTTTTAGAGTCCCAAATATGAAATCCAGCTTCAAGAAAAATAAGCCCGAGGTGTCAACATTTTGCTGCTAATTTCTAAAATTACATCCTGATGGACAAGACCAGCCAAACAGCAGTGTTGCTGGATAATAAAATTGCAATTATATCTTATTCACAAAAGAAATTTAAGCTCACTAAATCCAATGGTAACATTATTTATAGTTTGTTCATCTTGAGTTAGGTTAGGCTCAAAGTTAGTGTTCAATCTTGGGGACTGCTAATGTTAACATCTTGCATTCATGTAGGATGCGTTGTACCATTTTTATTTCAATGTTACATTAGGCTCAGGGTTAGAGTTCAATAGGGAAAGTTAAGGTCAGGTTAGGTCAAGCAAAGAAACAGTATGGCACACTGAATATTAACATAAAAAAGCAGAGAAAAAGTATGTAATAATTATCCTATTACAACTAACAACTACCAAATTCATGGTAATGCTAGTATATAGTAATACTGCTTTATGGCAAGACTTAAGAACTCGAATGAATTGTGCACTCCTGTCATGATTTTCAACATTGTAAATCATTAATGTCTTAAAATATAACAACTTATGACAAGTTTAACATTCAGATTTGTAATCAGTGCATCAAAATACAATGGGAATAAGACATGCAACACCTTTCTGTGCTTGCAGTCTTAATGTAAAAATGGATCCAAATACAAATTCTCTACTGATGCTTAAACATGAATTATCAGTTACTCTGATCTCATTATAACTTCTTAAAATAATATTGTGCAAACTAAAGTATTTAGGAAAATCTTAAAAATAACATAATTAATTATGAAATACATAGTACTGATTTTATATAAAACATTGAGGTATGAATGTAGTTTTACAATCTCAATCTACTAACTAGAAGCTGTTCACCAAGTAGAAAAGTTTTCACTGGCTGATCATGTAATTTCAAGGATAACAAAAATAATCTAGTTATCATTTCCTCCTAACAATTTGAATTCAAGGCATGATAAGCATAATTATGTTCTATGTGCAACCAACTTTTCAGTTTGCCTTGAAAAGTACAACATTGAAGATTGCTGGAAACTTGCACTTCTACACAAACATTAATACTGCGACTAATTCAACTTTTTCCTTCGCTTCTCCATGCATGCTTATGTACCAAGAGACGTTTATAACTTCAAAATACCACGGCCTGTAAAAATCATCAAGTCAAATAAAATAATAAATGCTTTGTAAAAGGTAACTCTTGGTCCTTGTAATATGAAACTTAGACATTTGAACATAAAATTTAAATGAAGACTGTTCTCTCACGAGACTTGTTACATCGATAGAAACTACAAATAGGCAAATTCTAAAATTAAAATAAAAACGGCAACTTATAAAACAAGCCTTGATAATTACTGCTTATGAAGAATAAGCCGAAAATTAAATAAGGGATGCAAAGAAAACAACGAATACGTAAAAATCAACCCCATATCAAGGCCATCAATTTCAACGGTTCATTGCTGAAGCTCATAATCTGGGAAAATAAGCGAAACTTTAATTAGAAAAGTGTCGAGAACAAAAATACGTTTCAATCTTATTTAATAACTCAGTCACTCTAAACATATTGCACGTAAATCTACAATCGGCGATGTAAATCTTAGAGAAATACCACAACACGCATCACACGGACACAGAACAAAATCAAGATGGCTACCGGTGAGGTGACCGCATGGCTACGAGCGAGGCATTCTGGGTAACAGGCAGCGCCCTCTATCCGTCAACAAACTCTCGAACATGCAAAATACTAGATCACAATGAGAATATAAGCACTTTCGAGATAACCACTCTAGCATTTGAATACATTTGCAGGTGAGAACTCGCACGTGAAAGTCTAATTTAATTCAAATCCCAATCTATAAAGAAGCTCCATCAACAACAAGCGTCTTATAAATTCAATAATTGAACACATCACGTGGAGCATAACCGAAAACATTTTCTACTTTACTTACGCTATACAAAACAACTGAAGAAGAAGTGATACATGCACAGCCGAATGCGCTAGAGGACTGAAAGGAACTAACATATGTTAGTCCTAAGCAGTCCCATACGGCCATGCCTACCCTGCCAGCTCTCCCCCAATGCACCCCCACCACCCTCGGCTCAGCGCGCTGACACCGGCATTTACACCAGCCACAGATCATGCCGTATAACCATTGAATTTCGTTTTAGCCCTAAAAAACACAATTAAGATGAACAGCTCTTGGAATATTTGCCTAGATGCTTTAATAAATAAATTACATACCTTCTAACAGTATATTTCATTCAAAAATTTATACAAATGCGTTTCGGACAGAGAATGAATGGACGGCCGAAACCAAGAAGTCCCCCCAAAAATCTGTGGAGCAAATGTGGAACCGTAACTGATTAGCGAAAGTAGGCCTCGGCCCATTGGCCACCATTCAGGCCCGTAAAACACACTTTAATACACAAATTGACGAGAATACGGAACGACGAAAATGCATCTAATTCAATCTAAACATTTTCAATAGTTCACCATAAACAGTATTAAAATAGATTCAGGCTCAATAACTAACTACACCTCGATAAACCATTGAAATGCTACGGAGCCTAGAAACGCACAAATCAGTATCATCAGAGATGTTTGCTCTATATATCACCGACTGTTCAGGTACACGTTAAGATAACGACATCGTTTGGCATTTTCGTACGATATCTGGAATTGAGCCATTTTGGAGCTTATAAATAACACAAGAGCGGGATTCTGAAAATCGCTCACTACGAATAATATACAGCGATTTTTTGCTTGCCATTTCTGAAAAAAAACATCCGTTCAGCTCAGCAGGATCGAACTAAAATGAATGCGAGACGGGCTTACACGTGTTCATCACTCGGCCTCTAAGGCACAATGAATGTAAGGGAATCTAAAACACAAGCAGGGACCTAAAATTTTAAAGTTGACATGTTCATGATTTTATCACATGGAACACGCATACATTGTTGCCCAATGTTAAAACGAGGCGACAAGTCGTAAGTTTCACTCATTCAATAACAACGGCAGGACGTTTGAAGACTTCACAGAAAACGTTTAGCGTGCTGCACCGGCGTAACGCGTACCCGACGCATTCAAGCTCAGCTAAAAACGAGTAAGAAAGAATCTAACGCAGATCTAAAGATTGCCATTGGGGCACAATAATGACTCAGTATTCTAACTTATGAGAATGACAAACAGAACATGAAAAAGTAATAATATTCGATAGATTCCTGAATTGTTTACAGATTGATAACTAAAAATATGGTAAAAATGAAATATTTCTCTGTTCGTCACATTCGTTTCGAATGGTTAAATTGTATAGATCTTAACAATATTCGATAGATTTCTGATTTTTTTTACAGATTGATAACTAAAAATATGATAAAAATGAAATATTTCTCTGTCCGTCACATACTTTCCGAACGGTTAAATTGTATAGATCATAACACTGAGAACAAAAGCAACATCCACAGTCAGTCATGGCCTAAACTCTAAAGTGAATTTTTTCATTGCTTATTTTCGTTCAATATTCAGCATCAAAATTAAACATAAAGCAACACTTTTCCTCTATATAATAAATGTAATTAGTAGTAGCAGCAGTAGCAGGAGCAAAAGTGTTATACATTGCAGTGCTTCAGTGACTCAGCCAATATCTTATCGAATGAGAAGGGACCATTTAGAATGAACTGTGGAAAACTGTGAATCTATGCACGAGGTGTATTTTCACGCAGGATCCCTTGCTCATAGAAAAAGCTCGGTGAGGATGAAGACATAGAAGGAGGTGGCATAAGTGTAAAAAATGAAGGCAAGAAAGTGGGCATGAAAGACAGAAGTCCCGAAGGCGTTTTCACTCGTATAGCTGAGGTAACTTAACAGTGCCCACTCCTCGGGTCTATAAGGGAACGAGGATCGCCAGTCCCTATAGCATGCGATGGACAAACCTAACTAACCTAACCCTGTTGCCTATCCTACGTCCCTTGAAAAGATAATAAAGGTAAAAATATGAAATAATACTTCATGCTCTATTCAATTTTTTGACCCTCACATTGCACTTGCATCAGAAGATACGATCATTTTGTACTTCCAAAGTGGTCCCCTGTTCAGTGCGCGATTGTGATTGGTTCACAGTTCTAGTCCACCGCATCACTGAGGTTTAGTCCATAACTGATCACTCTACATGGTGTTTAATAAAAATTACTCATTGAATGTTATCATAACTCAAAATTCAAGAAAATTTAGGATAATTAAATTTGACACACAGGTTCTAATGCATTTTGTAAGCATTTTATACCAATCAAATTTCAAAATGACTTTTCGCATTTATCATACGATGCAGACGACACGTAATTGAGTAGTATGAATGCCATACGACCTAATCCAAATCGGACCATAAAACCCGAACATTTATTAGAACAGCCACACTTGAGTAGGATTTAGCTGAGATATCAGGTGGTGAATTCCATTGGATTGATATCAAGAAAAACAAGTTCTTGTCCCAAAACGCGATGGTATAATCCTTCCACCACTGTTTGGTCAAATTCGACGTGTGCGGTAGGCCCAGTCTTCGGAGAACACAAATTGGTTCCAAATCTTTCAGAGATTCAGGGTACAAATTTTCTGCCGACGTTTCGATGTTAAGTGTTCACTTGTACTCCCACCGAAATGAAGACCTAAGGACACCTGGATCCGTCTACAGCGACTGCGGCCCACACTATCACTCAGTCTAGATGGCTTGGAGCGGCGGACTTGGATAAGACTATCTTCAGGCAAGTCTCTTGTATCACGCGCACCAAGTCCATCATTCTGACCGTTGAGGACAGCCTCCACTGTGAAGATCGCCTCGTCAGACCGGATGCTTAAATATCATGAGCAGAAATGAGCTTGAAATAGCGAGTAGTTTTGTCGTTTTCTTGTGCTTCTGCAATACTTTCGTGTCCCTCTCTTCTCGGTAGCTTTCACAATCCTTTCACGTCGAATAGAACGTTTCCATGCAGGGACTTGTAGGAGGTTGTACCTGTATTCGTATATCGTTTTCATACATTGGACACAGTACTGTGAGACACATTTAGCCGTTTCGTTAGATTGGTGTTATTCTAGAAACTTTAAAGAGAACGATTTTATGAGGTGTTTTGGAAAGTAATTTTGGTTGTTTACAGAAGAATAAGAAATACGTGTGTGCATTGGACTGCTGAGAAGCGCATTGCAAAAATTTAGGTATTTATGTAGACATTCTAATCTGTTAGACGAATAGTGAAGTGGTAATTCTTTATGGGGCACCTTGTACGTGACAGTATATGAATGGAATGAAACTTCTATTAAATTAAATTCACGTACAACACAAGAAGTTTTAACGACAGTACACTTGACGCGAGGAGGAATATAAGGTTTAATACTCTTTTCTAAAACGAAGCACTCTGTGACAACGTGAAAATCAGCCTCTGAGCACACCCAGAATCAAACCGTGGATCTCTTTGACAGAAGGCACACAGCTCACAGAGTGAGGGATGGTGGAAGTCTGTTTGCCTTGGGATGTGTCAGCTCGAAAATACAGCTAAAATAAAAGAAAGGAAACCCAGACTTCCGATCTTAGAATACAGCCGTAGCGTCGTCTACCATGGTGAATACTTCTTAGAACTGGTCAAGAAATAAATTGGGAGTTTTGAACAATACACAAGAAGTTGTAAATGTACACGTGCGTTACTACGGTATTGTCCGACCTGGCTCGAAAACTGAACAAGCAGCACAAACATTCAGTGAGCTCATCTTATGGCTAACCGCCGATATCTGGCAGTCATTTCCAAGGCCGTAGACTCCATGACCATTCTCCAAAAGACACGCAATCAAGGCTTCGCCTCTGAAGTATACAACTGTCTTTCAAGCTGAGCCCAATGATTCTAGCTCTGATCGAGTGTCGGAAGTAAAAACCTATGTAACCCTATTCATCCTCCAAGAATACACCCCAACTCAGAACGGCTGGGTACCCTACTAAGAGTGTGCCAAATGCCGCTTACCACGCAAATCAGTCGTTTTGTACATGAAGAAAAGTACTTTTTTCAATTATACTGAAGTACTCAGTACTCAATACAGGTGGAGTTTACCGAAATACAACCAATCTACACTCAGTCAATTATGGTAAAAAAAAAGTTAGGTAAACGGCATTTTTAGCACAATTAACCAGTGAAAGTCTAAATAATAAATAATACAGTTGCAAACGTATTAGAAACGACATATAAGATGAAAAGTACCTGAGCGCTAGCACAACAGTAGACATCAGTTCCTAGCACTGACCATCACGCAAACACGCTAACGTGTGTCAAAAGGTGATGTGGACGGCTGTGTCCGCCAACTGAACGTTATGAAAACAAGTTGCATGGTAGAAGAACTTACCTACCAGTGGCTCAATGTTTTAAAACTACTTCTGCACACGAACAAATAATCTATAACGCAGGGAAACATTAAAGCTATACAAAAATAAGAATTATTAACCATGAGGAAATTTAAGCACAATACATTCTTTCCATGCTATGTTTATGAGCAATGCTGAAAAAATAACTCGCTCCGTCATTCGAGTTTGAAACATGAGTTTTATTACAACCCAGAGTGAAGCGGTGCACGCACCCCATCTGAATCAACTCTACTAAATTATCTGAACACAAGTTCATGCACTAAATTACTCCAGGGCATAGCAAACTATTAAGTTAATAAATAGCGATGGCTACACAATTTGATAACAGAAAAAATGTTCACGAAGAACGTGGACAACAGAAAACATGTTCACGAAGAACGTGGACAGCAGAAAACATGTTCATGAAGAAGATGGGCAGCGGGAAAAACACTTCTTTCTAACCAACAAATGAAAAAAATTACTTCATACGCTTGCAAGCACAGTGCCATTTGAAGACTATTTGCAGCACAGATCGTCTCCTGTTGGCTTCACACGTCTCTAATCTTCAAGAATCACTGAAAAAACATTCAGAAGAAAAAAATTGGAAATATATGTGCATGCATCAAGGCATGAGGGATACCAGGAACTGTATACATTAAAAGCTGAAGTAAAACAAATAAATTGCTCACACATAACTGATCACTCACCGCTGCGCTGGGCAAATGGAGGGCAAATCGGTGCGGTGGCCAAGGGAAGGTTCACCAGGCCGCTGGACGGACCGCTGCTCGACTCGCCGCAGCTTGGAACACAGCAAGGGCTTCCTGAGATCTCCGATATTTCCAGTTTTGACCCCAGAGCTTCACTCGCAGCTGGAGGGGCGTCAGTAGTACCACGCACGTGAGGCCAACGTGGCAACACGGACAGAGTATAGAATGACCTCGAAAATGGGTTAGTAGGTTGCTGGTGATCTAAGTTAAAAAATGTCGATGTGAGTGACGAAGGATCTGAGCGAAATCGATCTGAACTTGACCGAAGCAATCTCAAGTCTGCTGAAAGTTCCACAGACCTCAAATGAAAGGACTTCACATTCGAAAGAACAGGTTCAGAAAAAAAACGTTGGCTATGCAACGTAGAAGCGAAATGCCTTGATCCAGAAAAAAACGATGGTGCACTTGGCTGCTGCAATGCTAAATGCGAGAGGTCGGTCGAATACGAACTAAAGCTTCTAGAACGTGACAGAGGCTCAGTGGGCTCGAAGCTGGCCTGCGGTGAGTAACAGTAAGGCGTTGAGAATTTGTGACTTATAGGTGTAGAGTTGCAATGGGGAGGTGCAGAAACGCAGCGAGGCGAACGATCGACAGGTTGTATGAAGTCTTCGGAAAGCTGCGTCGAGAACGTGCCAATCTGCTGATGATTATCAAGAAGCTCCGTAAGATCAAAAGGATGCTGAGACCAACAGAAAACACAAGGCAACGATCTCCAACGAAGTAGAGTGTTCGGCAAACGAGGTAAAAATTCTAACAAGAGTGGCAAGGATTCAGAGCGAGATAGTACGGAATCTGTATGAAAACTTGCATATTCTGAATAAAACGGTTCAACTTCTACACAATTCGATGAGACTTCTGAATCGTTCTGCAGGGCTTCCACCCGAAGAGAAGTGATTGAATACGGTATGTTGGAATGAGAGGAAAGAGGATTTGACTGTGCGGTGACGAGTGCCTCGGAGTAGATGCTACTTTGAGAAGATGCCGTGGGATACTCAAGGCAGACTACAGGGCTCTGAATGCAATCTAATGAAAATGGAGACGTTGACTCCACGAAAGATTGTTCACCACTAAACCAAGTGACCGGAGATTGAGGTGATCCGTCAGTAGAAATTACAAGATTTTCGGCGAATTCAGAAGTAGCTGACGAATCAGTGATTCCTCCAAGCGATGTGAAATCCAGACCATGGGATACAGCGGCAGAGGTTTCTTCGCAAGTAGAGACAGTTACGGAAGGAAGAGCTTCCCAAGGGTCACAAGTGATATCACTCACGTACGGAGAGGGCCGACTAAAATTTTCATCAGCGACGAATTGAAAACTGGTAGGGGAAAGGGCCGCATTCGGGGTTCGGAATCCTTCGGCAAAAGAAGAGGGCGCCCCGCAACAGCAGCAGTATCGCTCACCAGGATAAATTGGCAGGATACACGA
>VOMN01038349.1:0-16525 GCA_014899125.1 Orchestia grillus
TAGTTTATTCCAAACTCGGTCACATACAACTAGTTCACTTGACTAGTTCACTTGAACAAAGTTGAAAAATTTGAGTTCGATAAAAACAACTTTAGTAGCTCCTCCTTGCCTGGGAAGGGGTTAAATCTATTATGACAGATTAAACTGATTGCTTAAATTGATGCAGTCATCCATATCGCCGCCCCAGCTCGCAGGCACTCAGTACAGCCCTGCCGCCATCGTCACAACAACGGTGCCATCAGCTGGCATGTTCAACACATCCCTTGCGTGTTCAACACATCCCTCGCGTGTTCAACACATCCCTCGCGTGTTCAACACATCCCTNTGTTCAACACATCCCTTGCGTGTTCAACACATCCCTTGCGTGTTCAACACATCCCTCGAATGATTTATTGCATTGTTCAGTGCTTATTTCAAACACCAAATGCTGAGGCCGAAATTTCGTTTCCGCCGACTATGGTAAAGCGTCTCTTTAGAGTTTAAAATGGCTGTTGAAAAAATTCTAGTCGAAAATACAGTATTTTTTTCGGTGTCTGGAAGTTATTAAAAAATACAAATTAAAAAAAATTATGAAAAGTAAAGTTGCATCCAAACAGTAGCAGCAGCAGTCAAGACAAAGTTTAGGAAACATTCCTTCTATTTTCAGTTGTTCACAAACGTAAAAGTGTTCTGCGGTATATCACATATCTCGTCTTCACATGCCCCTAAAGTCACACAATACGAAAAGATTAACTTAAAACTTGGGTGCAAATATTGCACAGCTAGATTATTTGAGACGTTTTCGCATGCCACCAGAAATTCTATCATTCTAATGGAAAAAAACACAAATTTACATTCAACATAGGTAAGTAATTACTTGGTCACAGGTACTACAATGAGGACCGTGTTGAAGTATGGTAGAATGAGGCGGAGACTTGAGAAGGGTGCCCGTACAAACAACCTTGTTCAGTAATCGTCATGTAGAGAGCTCGATGATTTGAGCTCTCGTACAGTTCGACCAAATACTTGTAACAAAATCATGAACGGACAGAAGTTAAAAGTCCTAATTTTTTGTTCCCGCCACTTGGACCTGTGTATGTTGGAGATATTACACATGTACTAGCGTCCTCATGGCGTCAAAAATGACGAAAAATCTCGTGTGAAATGATGCAATTGTCTGCATTCTGTTACGGACTGCCTTCTCTCTGACACAGTCTACCGCTAATGTGAAATTTCTGATAGTTTTTCAAAAAAAATTCTTTGAATACATCCATATTTTGCTTTACCTGCAACGTTTTAAAACTTGCTCGATAATTCATACAAACGTTGAGATCAAGTCGCTTGTACAGTGCAGTTTAAATCATCATAGGTTTGAAAAGTCCACATAAAAATGTTTTCAAATTTTTTTTATCGCATTCATTATAATTTGATTTTACAAGAAAAATATTGTTTTTTAATCAAATAGCTCCAAATACATACAATATAACTATGATTTATTGATTGAATAATTTCATAATAAAATTTTGATCTCGTTTCGATCATTTTCAATATTGTTCAAACTTGTCATTCACGGTTTCGTTCGCTTTCTATGTAGAAGCATTGAACTCGAGCACTGTTCAATTCGAACACTTCGCAGAACCCTTCAAGTTCAACAACCCTCAAGAAATCGAACACGCATACGCCTTTTATAGAACACGCATCCAGCATACGCCTTTGTTCCTGCATTCCATTTTGAAACACGACTACATTCCCATCATTCATCGACGCGCAGAGCGTCCCTTCTCACAAAGCTTGCAAATAATCCAAAATTCCAAGCAAATCCGAGTACGATTGCATGTATTAAAGTATCACATAAAATATATACATCTATTCCGAGAATCCCTTCCGAAGAGAAATGTTCCAACAGGATCTATAACAAACCACCACTACGAACAGTACAAGAATTTCACACACTGCCTCGGAACACCCTCACCTCACCTGACGCGGCCCCCAGCGCCTCCTGAGACGCTCGAGAATTCTTTGATCCCCCATCACTCGACCGACTTTATTTCCTAAGTGCAGCAACGCCATCGCGCAGTCAAACATTTGACAGCTCGTGGTTGGAAGCCGTAATTTATTCACTGTTGTAAAGTTGAACTTTACTGTTGCACCGCACTGAACACTGTTGTACCGCACTGAACACTGTTGTGCCACAGTGAACACTTTTGTACCACAGTGAACACTGTTGTACCACAGTGAACACTGTTGTACCGCACTGAACACTGTTGTACCACAGTGAACACTGTTGTACCACACTGCGAACTTCAACAGGAAAATATTAGTTTGTCACGAACATGAACGGTCGGTTTGAAAAAACTTACCTAGTTAATCAATTGATGTATTTGAGTGAACGACTTATCTATATAGCTTACATTATGCAACCAAGTTTATGTTAGCATAAGACCAGCTTTGTGGGACCGCGTTGGGTACATTTTTATGGTGAATATCAAGCTAACTGAAAAGCATACATGGAAGATCAGTCCCGGCGCAAAGGCCTTTGAGGTTTCAATATCATCGGAAAAATTGAGCGGAATTTGTAATTTGTTTCATGTCGACTATATTTGAATTTCAATGTACGAAATGATTGACATCCAGGCCACTCTCGGGTTCGACAGATCTAACTTTTGGTTTTAAATTTTTTTCTTGCAAATGATTGAGTCATGAACGTCAAATTTTTATCTCGTGATTTTTTCAGTTTCTATAAAAAGGATCAATATTTTTCTTGATACGATTTCTTTTTCCTTCGTAGTTTATTCGTGAAGCTCAAGTGTTGATGTAAGTTAGTGCTACGTGACTACAAGTTGCTGTGCAATTTCCACAACACTGCAACTGCCACAGCACTGCAACTTCCACAACACCACAACTTCCACAACACCACAACTTCCACAACACCACAACACTACAACTTCATTTACACCATTCAGAACTTTCAATGTAATCTTCCAAATAACATAAATTACCATTCTCATGTTTCAGTCGACTCGTGGTAACTTTGACTTTAGACTTATTCAGCAGACTGAATATTTTAATTCCCGACAACATCAGCTCAAATCTCAATTCCTGCCACAACCACTGCGTCATAGTGGCCATTCCTTACTTCACTTTCGATCAAATATCTTTTTACTGCAAAGCTTTACTCACTGCGATACTGAAATAAGTGCCTCCCTTCTACAGTCTATAGAATTAGACCGTCCAGTGTATTTGAGAGAAATGGCTCCAAAACCAACTGACCCTATCGCACGTATCCCCCTTGGATGAAAATAAAATGCATTTTCTTTCTTTTATTGGTCTTGTATTTTTCTAATGTGAATCGAGCATCGCGCTCAATTTTTTCATTATTTTAGTTTTTTGTCTTTCCTTTCAGCTTTGATTTTATCTTGTTTGGGGAAGTACTTAACGAATATGCCAATAAGTTTACTTAATGTGACAATAAGTTCATTCAACTTGCCAATAATTTCAGTTCTGACGATTATCAGCAAATGGTAACCAGAGACCAACAGCAAATGAAGGATGAAGTAGAGCACGATTTTAAGTGCCGTTGCTGTATGCATTTTCGACTTTATCACTGTATTCCTTAACGTGATTGAAAAAGCGAATGTCACGCACGTAACTTGTTTTCGAATAAACAACCTCTCTTTCTGCTTTCCTGCTATCTCCCTTTGATGGTCTTTCTCACAGAACTTTCCGTAGTCGATCCTGCGCATCTCATTCCCCACTCACAGTCCTCAACTGCACGGGACCACTCCCTTCCCCAGGGTTCTGGTCCACACACCCCAAGTCCCCCCGAGGAGGTCCTTCCGAGGGCAGGTCAGGTTATTTCGAGCCATCTTCAGGTCGATTCAGGTATCGACCACGGAGGAGCGGGCAAACAGCCTTCTCTCTAACAGCCCATGCTCTTTGTCGAGCTCGAAACATCTCTTCTTTGTCCCTCGACTGTCGCTCTGCCTCCATGCTCGTCTACAGTGAACTCTTGTGCCCTATATTTTATTATGAAATTCATCCGTCCAAAGGGTTCCACTCACTAGCATAAAATGAGAATCGCTCTTCTATTGATGACTTGACCGACCGTTTGCTGGTTCAGTTCAGAGAACGAAAATGATCTGTAGAAGTTTCCTGCATATTTTGAATTCAACTCGAGGTCTTTCTTCGCTTATTAATTGACGCGCGAAGTATTTATGAATTTTGTAATAATTTAGCTACCATTTCGCATCATGGAGGTAAAATTGAGGTGTCCCGTAAACTGACCTTTCCGCAGTTCAGAGAAGATTGATTTCTTTTTGTACGCGTATTCGTGTTCTGTGTTTTTTTTTTATCTAAAGACTTCTGACTTCCCTGACCTCCAAAGTTTATTCCCCCGAAAACTTTATTCATCAGTTTGTTCTCTGAAAAAGTGAACTGAAGTTGAATCGAAGACTTTCAATCTCGGTTTCTGTGCAATGGTAAAAATCATGTCCGGTTAATTTTCGTGAAAATATTTTTGAACAATTGTGAACTGACAAACAGCCATACGAGATATCTCAGACTTGAGGTAAGTCTAGCCATGTAGACTTCTGACCAAGACGAGCTTGAAATAACAATTCTTGAAATTCTACATAAAGTCAATAAAATTTCATAACGCATCAAAATCCTTGAGGTAAGAGCAAAATAAAAACCGTGCGAACATCTAAGTGAATGTTCAAGCATAGGAGTCATTATGTATTAACGACAACAATACTATAATAAATGAAACGTTAACTCTGTAAAGATCAGTAGTAGCATAGTAGTAGTAATTGTAGATTTCAGCTCTTCAGTGACTCAATCTACGTGGCTCTGAAAAAGCAAAAAACATTTAGTGTGGACTATATGTAGAGGGCGGGGAATCTACGCACAAGGTGTGTTTCCACACAGGATCCTTCGCGCGTAGAAATAGCAAGTTAAGAGGGAAGAGGAAGAAAATACAAAGGTTTTTCAGCTCGTTGAAAAGCACGAACATGCAAAAAAGCAAAGTGGGCACGAAAGGTAGAAGCCCCAAAGGCCGAATTAGAGCTGAGGTAACCTAAACGCGTCCCCCTGGGTACGCTAGGCCCCGTTGCATAAGACAGACAAACCTAACCTAACTAACCTAACCTAACCTAACCTGACCTAACTAACCTAACCTGACCTAACCTAACCTAACCTGACCTAAGTAACCTAACCTGACCTAACTAACCTAACTAACTAAAACCTTTTGACTATCCTATTCCCTTCGAGGGGAATATGCACACACAAGTGCGTGAAAAATAAACAGCTGTTTACGCAATATTTCGCTCACTTGAAAGATGGGTCGGTCTTCACAGAGTCACGTATAAAGCTCGTGCAACGTACACCGCCTCAATGAAAGCTTGTAGTAAAAGATGGATACACCCGCAGTGAGAAGCCGCGCTCGAAGTTAGCCAGATCAAACGGTGTTAAAAAAATGACAAACGAAGGCTGAACGAAACCTACCTGCTGCAAAGGACCAAGTCCTTTACAATATGGAGAATGGATTCAATTTAACAGAAACTCAATTCCAATTGTTCAGTGTTCTTTTCTTACTCGTGTACTATTTGTGCTGATCAGGTCATCTAACTCGAGAACTCATTTTCTGGTCACACTTCATTCATGGAAAACGAGTAAAGCTAAATATTTTCGTCCCTTCTTAATAACGATGATCAGATAAATATTTTCATCCCTTCTTAAATACGATATCCAGATAAATACTTTCGTCCGTTTTTAAAAAGGATGCCCAGTAACATTTTTCTACCCTTGTTTAAAAATAACGGCCAGCTGAATTTTTGTCCCTTTTTAATGGCGGAATATTTTTTGCCGGTCGATTCTTGGTGTGATGATAAGACCGTCAGCGGCAATTTTTGGTGTGATGATAAGACCGTCAGCGGCAATTTTTGGTGTCATGATAAGACCGTCAGCGGAAATTTATCACTATTCAACGCACGTGGCAAAGGGAGGCCAGAGGCCGTACACCTGCTGCATAAACCGCTGCCACATGGGCTGGCTTGTGCGTATCCTTGGAATAAGGCCGGGCAACGGACGCCAGGCCACACTGGAGTGCCGCCTTTTTAGAAACAAGCGTTTACTCTTCCTTTCTCTAGGGAAAAATTCCTTAAGTCTTTTCACACGGGCTAAGCACGCTATCTCATGCAGTACGGGGACGACTATGTACAATGGAGGGAAATGAGTATTAGCACGGCTTGGTTTCAAAGAACTTCCAAACCGTTAAACGCCATAAATTCTAGCGTAAACCCTTCGAGTCAGGAACATACAGCCAGTTTTGGAAACTTTTTCGGAATTCAGGTATGCAGTTTACATTTAACTTTGAGTGTCTAAAAATTCCAATGATCAATTTCGATAATAAGTGTGTTAAGTGGGGTGCAATGACAACAACATTACTTTGTCTGGTGATCCAAGACAGTCTTGATGGTCCTCTAGCCTTTAAAATGTTAATGCATAATAATACTGAACAAAATTAGAGCCAAAACTGAGGCATCCCAGTAGTAATCAATAATCAAAGGGCTAAGTAGTGCTAGTAGTAGTCCTATTACTAGTGGTACTAGTACTAGTGGTACTAGTGCTAGTGGTACAGACTGGAGTGCTTCAGTAACTCAGACTATGTCGTACCGAAAGAGAAGGGACCATTCAGTATGGACTGTTGAAAACGAGGAATCTATGCTCAAGGTGTGTTCCCACGCAGTGCTCCCTAGGGACGCCAGTCCGATAGCATGCGATAGACAAACCTGACTGATCCAACCCCATTGACCACCCTATGGCTCCTGAAGGGTACTCAAAGAGTTACGCGTGCATTAATGCAAGGCTCTGTGTTCCCCTGAGAGGAAAAAAATTATAATAATTTTCGTAAAAAAGAAATTATCGAGGCGGCCGAGAGAGGAAAAATGCCCGTGAAGATCACTTGTTGGTCGTCAGTGTTTAGTTGAGAGCCATCACTGTCTAGTGTAGTTAACGTTCGCGTTCTATGTTGCTTCATTAGAAGGCTGCCCCCAATGTGCGGTGGGCAGCCCAATCGCCGTGCGTGGAGCCGCATACGCCTTTAAATTATTCACCCTTTGAAATTTATGCCTCAATATTCTCTTTTTCCCATCAAAGAAAAGCATGAAAAATGAATAGGTTATTTAAAATATTTTACATATTCAAGACACAAGCATCGGTGAGCAACTTCCTCGAAATTCTTTGGAGGATCGTTACCTTGTTGAAAGATCCATTTTCATCAAGGGACAACCTTCTCTCCCAAAAAGAGGCATCTTACATGCTAGGAAGTTTCTGAGGATGGAATAAGTCTTGTTTTATTCTATGATGTAGATATTGTAGACATACGTCAATGAAAAAGACTCCTACGTATATTGCAATAGTACTTTCACAAAACTTGACGGCGGGGATGGTGTTCTTGGAAGGCCCTTTTGCGTCGAAGCTAAACAGCTAATTGTGGTCTGCCTTTGTGCGTTATGCACGGGCGTTATGCACGGGCGATATGCACGGGCGATATGCACGGGCGATATGCACGGGCGATATGCACGGGCGATATGCACGGGCGATATGCACGGGCGATATGCACGGGCGTTATGCACGGGCGTTATGCACGGGCGTTATGCACGGGCGTTATGCACGGGCGTTATGCACGGGCGTTATGCACGGGCGTTATGCACGGGCGTTATGCACGAGCGTTATGCACGAGCGTTATGCACGGGCGTTATGCACGGACGTTTTTCAACAGCCATTTCTCGTCCGCCATTGTGCGTTATGCACGCAGTAGAATAATACTGTCGCCCAAGTTCAGAAATTTTCTATATTTGCTTCAAAAAAACTAACAAAATAACTGCACGGTAATCGAAACTTCATGGTCATATCACGCACAAAGTAACGCTAAGATTACCAAGACTTTCGTGTTAGTGATCTAACGTAGTCGCTTTTTTCTTTTGTTGTAACGGGCATAAAATTAGTCTTTCTGTGATTACGCAGCACGCTATGACCGCTCCATCTTCTTATTTGCTTCTAATGACTTGTTATATTTTTTTTCTAATAACATAGTTGCTTTTTATGACACAAACGTTTTCCGCGCTATTTGATGGTCGTTCTAGTTGACACCGCTCTATGTAGGGGACGACTGAAGAGCGGCTGTCTGCTAAGCCGATCTAGCACTCTATGCGTTGGCTGATATGTTGTAAAATTCTCTTCACATGCCGGCAGGCTACTCCTGCGAGTATTGGTTACAAAATGAGGCTTTCTTTGAAGCAATCTTCCGTTGTAAAATTGATTACGGCCGGCTCCAGTGAGCCAGAAGTTTTGGAGTGGACTGCAAGCCTATTTCTCTTGGCCAAAGTGTTGTGTGACAGCATAGAATTTTCATCTGACTTAAAAACTAGCCCGCAGAAGTGCCGGTAGCTGCCTTCAACTCTGAAGCACAAGTTTGGTCGAAGATGCCCTTTGATTGTGGCTTCACTACTGACCTTTATTGGGTGAACTTTTATGCACGGCAACATGCATCGCCGACCACATTTCACTCCAAATAAAAGTGGAGTCAACTAGACGCTCAGCGGATATGGTTTTAAAAGTGACCTCCTTTTCTTAGGTACCCAAATATTTGCAATGCCTTCTCACGGCACGGCGTAGCGATAGTGGCGAAGGCTCGAGAAAGAGGCCGTTGATGGGGCTGTAATTACAGACATTGCGACGTGGCCTCACGGTCCCACTCAGTCCGTTCGTAGAACAATGAAGGTCTAGGTTCCAGACTCTAGAATGATAATCGAATGAATGGAGAGCCGGCGCATTGATGGTTTTGACCTAGATTTGGCTCCTATCTGATATCCACGACCTTGATTGTTAGGTATACGGTCAGTTCGAAGTACCGGGCCAGGCGGCCTCAAGGGTGCCAATGGCAGCGTGGTGCCGAGCCCAAGAAGGTCAGGACGGCGTCATCACAATGAATGCACGAGCGACATTTAGCTTTTTTGCGTTATTTTGCTTGGAAGGTCAGCGAACGCCCGTCTCGCTTGACAATTACATCTTTAGTTATTGTTTAGTGGTCTGAAAACAAGTTTAATTGCTCCTATGACGTGAATAATTCAGCGGGAGGCATGCATTTTGGTACACATCACGAGAACACCATGCGCACACGAATATATTTTCAGGTATTTTAAAAATTGTACGTTTCAATTACTATGGAACGAAAAACGATCGAATGCAAATCAAATTCCAAAGTACACAGATGAAAATTTAATCCTTACTCCTTCATATGTTTATTTAGTCAGAAAATGAAGATATTTATTCGGTATTGTGCTGCTCAAAAGACCTCGTGTCTTAGAGTCCGGTCCTTGGGACGTACAGAATATTGGAAAATTCAGAACGATGCTGAAGTGATCGACCGTTTTGAAGTTTAGACAAGGGCTTACCCAGAAATTTTCATTCACTGCGCAACAAACCCTTGAATCTTCATTCATTGCGCAACAAATTCTCAAATCTTCATTTATTGCGCAACAAAACCAGAAATCTTCATTCATTACGCAACAAAACCAGAAATCTTCATTCATTACGCAACAAAACCAGAAATCTTCATTCATTGCACAACAAAACCAAAAATCTTCATTCATTGCTCACAAAACCAGAAATCTTCATTCATTACTCAACAAATGAAAACCAAGAAATTTTCTCGTGGTTCGAAGAACAGCTGACAGAAGGAAGCTTCACGATGAATCTACTCATCTGTGCCAGTTTTCCCATAATGAAATAAACAATATAATAGTCGTTTCAAGGATACTTGACCCGTCAAATTCAATCTAATAAAGAGCAACATAATTATGTTGATTATTTAATATCATTGAAGTTGGCTGTCTCCTCTGTATGTTAACACAAATTACGCCTGTCTCAGCTTGCTTATATAGTCAATTGGATGTATCTACATACAATAAAGCCAAATGATTTATCCCACATTTATTCCATTACTCCATATACGGAGAGAGGCACAGGGTGGGTCTGATACGGTGTCATATTAAAGAAATTTCATAACCCGAAAACTATTTATCTTTAAATAAAGTCCTGCTACAGATTATACATCTGAAATGTGTACAGTCATGTGGGTTGTACACAGTTGCAGACATAGCTAATCAGTACAAGGATATGGGACCACTGCTTGTTTGTTATGCGCAATGTAGAAACACGGATGTTGATCTTTCGTCGATATGTTTTTTTTGGAAAAGGTCTGCTTTTCTGAGAGCAAGTAGAGCTTTCAAAGTTAACTTTGCGATACTTCTTTAAGCTGATTACAAAACATTCGGAAGATAAATAACAAGAATTTAAACCACAGCTGAGGTACCTAACAAAGAACTGACCTGTTGAAATCGCACTTTCGAAATTAAGTTAACAATGATCAAGTTTTATTTAAGGAGTCTTAAGGAACCTACACCAGTCTCGAGAAGAATCTGTTACACGATTACAGGGTGACGAAAGCACCAATACATCATCAGCCGAGGAACGTTCGAACAGATGTGCAAAGGTCGTCTGTGACGTCACAATGTAATCAGATTTGAAGGGCGGGAAGTTTGGGGTGTTTTAGTTTTCTCGAAGCTACGTCCATAAAATTGTTCATCTTTTATCAGTGTCATTTCGCTTTTTACATCTTTCACTGAAGTATAGCTTTCATTTCACCTCTTAGTGGCCCTGGAATTTCGACTAATTGTAATTTATACATTTCACAATCGTAATTTTCACATTCGATGTTGTCTCGCATACTTCTTTATACCGTGAGCTATTGTGTTTTTGAATAATTTCATTCTGAGGTGTGATGAAGCCTCCTTTGATGTTCCCAATTATCCTCATATAATGCAGACACGTGTTGCATTTCATCAACAAAATAATCAGGCTAAAGCTCATCATCGTGGGGTTGGTATTGGCAAGGTTTCTTCCATGTATGGTCATTCGAAATAATGAATTCCGAACTGATGATTTCCGAACATTGGTATTTTACCGAAAAAAAAACAACGTCAACCTCGATTTACTGCGGATTAAGTCGCGATTCATCAATTCGGACCCTGACCTTAATTTGGAAATTGATCTTGCCGAAATACGGAGTTGATAAACGTCTTAAAAATTCCTGTAAGTTTATTCTGGACCGCTGTTCGATGAAAAATATGCGGACTATGAAGATATATGCACTCCGGCTAACTTCTACAGTGATATTAGACATTAATTTCTAAACTAGGGTAATTTGAAGACGCCTTCAACTTAAAATGTAACTTTGTTTAACACTTCAACACAAAATCTGCGCCCTTTTGCATATCAATTAATAACGTCATGCATATTCTTCCATTTTCAATTCTAATACACTAATACAATACACACGCACAGCATCATGCAATGCCGAATTGTCATTTTTGCACAAACAACCCTGCACAACACCCCCCCCACTACAATTCACCTCTAAGCCTAAAAACCCACAACAATTCGCAACAACTATGACAACCGCACCAAAATTTATCTCTAAGCTTAGAAAATTAACTCAATTTGCACCTGAACACGTTGGGGTTCTCCGGCCCACCCGGGCTGGCGATGTCTCCGAGCGCGGCGGTGTTGCTGATTTGGGTGGCTGATGGCAACATGCTGTTGATCCTGGACTGCCGGCCAGGTAGCGGGCTAGGGCTGTTAACTCCGTTAGAAATTGATAGAGATCTTGGCATTCCAGACCCCGCCTTACACTCGATCTGCGCCTCCCCGTCGTTGGTGTGTCTGCTGACGGGGGTGATGCTGAGCGACACGTCATTGCAGGACTGGTTGGAGCACGAGTCCATGGGACGGTAGGGATTGGGTGGGATGGACATGCTGCTGTTGCTGTAACCTGAGCTACTCGTGCTTGAAACAGGGGTCACACTCGGGTGAGGACTGGCAGAAAGAACTCCTTCTTGAGCGTCAAGTAAGTTTTCGCCAGGGGGTGACACAGAAGGGGACGACGGAGCTAGTCTTATATAAGGAGGTGGAGCTTGTCTAAGTCTGTCGCTCGCGCCGCAGTTAGCATTGTTAGGCAGCAAACCATTACTACGAGAGCTACTCAAATCGGTTTCCTTATCGTCCAAGTCGGGAGGTCTACTTTCTTCGGAAGGCAGAGAAGTATTTTTGTCAACCTCGAGACTGACGGTCCTAATAGGACTAGGCAAACGAAGGGCCGCGGAGGCGAGATCTGAGCTTTCCAATACGAGGGGTGAATTGAAGGACGATTGCTCTGGATCATTCATGCCTTTTGAAATCTTCCAAACGCAAATCTGTTGACCAGTGCTGCAATCCTGCACTCTCATCTCACTCTAAGACTTCAGTAAAGCTCCCCTTGCGTCTATGTTCGTATCTCATTGGCGAATTATTTATTCCATGCTGTTATTCACGAATATTTTCATGGTTTCAAATTTATAATTTTCGGTGAAATTTTTCAACCTTGTGTCCAAAACTTATGTTAAAGTTGATGGAGATTTCTCACGGGCACATTTACACTCGCGCTCCTCCGAGATGCTAGAGACGGGGCACTTCAGGTTGGGAGGTAAAGAAACGATGTCACTAGTACGGCGTTTCTCAACTCATTTTCAAAACGAATTCCATTCCAATAGAAAGTTATTGAAAATTTAATATATATATGTATATATGTGTGTGTGTGTTGTGTACCACTCTCACTAGATTGTACACTGCTACACTTGAGCCATACAAGATAATTAGACTCTTTCAAACTTCAAATTTTTTAAACTTAACACTTCATTTACAATACCTTTATAATACGTACTGCTAGCTATTACTTATGAAGAGGTAGAGGTTTCTGTGGGTGCATTGAAGTTAAATGGGAGCTTAAAACAAAAAGAATATTTCGATGAATAAATGGAAACGGATTCACTTCATTAAAACCAAAACTTTAAAGATACCAAAAAAATGATTATTTCGCACTCCATTTGTAAATTCTTCATGAACACCTGCCATCAATTTTCAATCTAGAACGAAAACAAGTACTCAAATTGGTTTTCATTGACTTTGACTTTAAGATACGTAAATGTGAACCCAAAAATGAGCCAAGTTAATTAAGAAAACGTTAGCACGGGAGTCCGTTAATTATGGGGCACCGAGAAGGCGGGGCTTTTTTGGTTATACGAGTATCTCATCAAACATCCCTGCGTCACACCCCTCCCGACGTGATGGGAAATTTCAAAGATTAATTATTAACATTCACAGCAACTCACCTTAACATTACACAAACTGTATGATTTTTACTCGTAATTCGCTTTGTGAACTCGACTGTGCCTTTATGGAACCACTTTTAGATATTGCGTTTTAGCGAGATGTTAAAGGGAGATTCCGCCCCCTAAACACTTGTTAGCTCGAGCACAGGGGGCAGACCTGAGAACTTCTTCTCGTGCTGCTGCTGTTGCGACACCTGCACAGGCTCACATGCTACTGCGGCCCTTTACAGCTGCAGCCCTCACGCTGCTGCAGCTGAATATACGCCTGCAGCGCCCGCAACTTTGAAACTGTGCTATGGTGGAGACGTTGAGCTCCGACGAGGGCATGGCCATTCTAACTGGCGGACTTTAGGGCTTTCAGGAAGAACGGAATTATCAAAGTCAGGAACTTAGAAAAGGTGTAAGATTTTTGCTTTGAAATACATGACACGAGGACATCGAAGGTGAACACAAGGCTGGTGTGAAAATCGAGTAGCATTACCGGTTATGTGCGCTAATTACGATGGGGAAAAGAGCCCTACAGTGGTCGTGTGCTAGTGCGACATACTTTAAAAATTAACGATTGAGGGATATTATTCTAAGAGCAAATTGCTTGGCTTGCTAACGTACAGGAAGCACCAGCTACACCTCAGGCTTGTACACAGAATACCAAGAACTTTTGAAATGAGCGGTGGCAGTCACAGGCATCTACACAACGTAATTTTCAGACGTAGATGATTTGGATTACTGTCGTTCAGGAAAGGCGAATTGTTATGGTTCAATTGCTCTCTATAAAAAACAATTCTGTTGGATTTTTTGTGTGTTTATTGGGTTTATCGAAAATTCTCGTTTTCCTGTGCCACCCTGTAGTGGTGCGTACTGTACTGACCAATTACGCCAGTAAACTAGACAAACCCAACTCGCATTCGGGACCCAAAATAACCATAACTGCAGCACTATCCGTATACAGCACATGTGTGTATGCAGCACATGTGTGTATGCAGCACATGTGTGTATACAGTATATGTGTGTGTATACAGTATATGTGTGTGTATACAGTATATGTGTGTATACAGTATATGTGTATACATTACTTCTACAGTATATGCATGCAGCATGAGAAGTGTAGCTATCTGTTGCAGGTAAAAGGTCCCTACTTCTCTTGAGTTCGTAGGTGACGACCTCAGCCAGAGCAGCTTGCAGGTACATTGAGTTGTAAGAGGACGGCTCGTGGAGCCAGAATTCTTACGTACGTTGTCTTTAGTCAGCAAAAATGTCTCCGCATTCAGGTCGGGCTCAACATCGGGGATGATCAGCAGTTCGATCGTTATTTCCCTGAATCGAAGCTTGGTATTTACCTTTTGTACAGTACCGTTTCATCTCTAAATATCAATTCTAGATCTCTATAAAACGGTAATCATTAGCGAATCATGTTCCCTATTAATTACGAAAGATTAACCCTCAATTTCATTGAAATTAAATACTTATTCTTGAGGTAATTGTTTAGAAAAATCGCTCAAAAATTAAGGACGTCTCCACTGCACGTGGCAGCTAGAGCGATTATATGTTCCAAGTGTGGTAGTGCGTCAGAGAGAGTGTGATCGTACTAGTGTAGAATTTTTAAAAGAGTGAAATGCAATTGTAGAAATGTATCGTGGGTGTAAATACACCTGTCGTCTAGATATGTAAAAAATTAACCCTTTAACGTTCAAAAGGACATTTACGTCCCGTTTCATAAAGATGTTACTAGTTTTTCTGTAGAAAGCTAAGTACAGTCTTATAGCAGATATGCATAGGGCTGCAAATAGTTTCTCGTACATAGCTAAATGCAGCCTTGTCGCAAAAATCATTTAGTTACTGAAGGAAATCAAGATAAGGTAATTGAAATAGGACTTTTATCACCTGAAGTGACCCATAAAAATGCTAATTTTTACCACGTTGCCTACGTACTGTGCCGAAAAGCGTACCAACCGACCACTGTTGCGTAATGGTTTGCCTGTGCGCCAACTCATTTTATTCAACATTACAGAAGACTCACACATTCGAATTATTTAAATATCAGGGTACCATTAACTCGGGTACAGAGCGAGAATAAAAATAAGGTAGGTTTTATTTCAAAACCCGAAAGCGTCCCCGCATTAAATTCTCTATTGAACAACCTAACAAGTTGCATTCATAAAGAGGGAGCGTGTTAACTACTTTCTATCGCAAACGCAAAGCACTCGTTTTTCGATTGGTTTTTAAAATTTTTATGTCTTGTACCGAAGACGAGGAGAGATCGCGAAACCAACGCGTAGATACAAAGTGGCCGACACATAATACAAAACATTCGCATGTGGTTAGAAGCAGACCTGTCATTTAGCAGGCCTGTCAGTCCGTCTGGCCGAGCCTTCTGTCTGTCTCTCCTGTCTGTGTCGCCCGTCTGTCATGCCGTCAGGTGTGATTATTTGTGTTTATTTTTATTTGGTGGAGACAGTGAAAAAATTAGGTGGGAAGACGCAAGGATTTTACCGTCGCAGTAAAAGCACCTGTAGTTAAGCTGAACTTGAACTTATTCATATATTTAAAATATATAATTGAGGTGGTGCAGGGAACTAACCCTAGTAAAACAGGTCAGTGCAGTTCGCATCTCCCCGATGCTTTAAAGGCGTAAACGAAAATCAAAAAGAGCGTCCACTCATCCGGTCATTAAGCGGTCGAGTTTAGCCGATGGCCTTTAATTTTATTTATTTGTGTGTTACTAGTGAATAGCTGCATGGCGCATGAATAGCTGCATGGCGCATGAATAGCTGCATGGCGCATGAATAGCTGCATGGCGCATGAATAGCTGCATGGCGCATGAATAGCTGTACGGCGCATGAATAGCTGCAGCGCGCATGTAGTCGAGAAGTACGAGCTGTACGACGGCAGAAGTATAAAGTTCAGCCTATCAATCAGATGTAGATGCGTTGGTTTATGTAATTTATGTACTCAATCACGGGAGAAGTCAACCGTGAAATGAAGGTCGCTCTTGAATTGCACCAGCGACGGCAGCTCCTGAGGCGCTTCCATCAAGTCCACGCTCGTCTCCGCTGCATGGTCCATAAGCTTATTTTTTTCTTGTATTTCATGTTTCTCTTTTCTTCTTCTTCTTTTTTTTCGTTGTTTCTTTATTCCTTTTTCTTGCTCCATTTTTCTTTCTCTTTAACTTCCTTTCTCTCATCTTCTCTTTTCTTTCTTTTTCTTTCTCTTCTCTTTACTCCTGACTGGTGCCCCCGGACCGACGTCCGCCCTCATCAGCACATGAAGGCGGAGGTGTG
>VOMN01038350.1:0-11299 GCA_014899125.1 Orchestia grillus
CCCTTTTCGATGTTCCGTATTGTGTACTCGAATACGCGATTAAATTTTCCTTTATTAATGGATAATTATTTTCACGTACCCATAAATATGGTATTACAGTTGGCATCGTGTAGTTGACGACCTTTGTTGAAAGATAAAATTCCTCCATGTTTTGAAATTGTAAAATTTGGCTTCTTGGTTGACGTTTCTTTCAAATCTTTGTAACACACATTCATGATTTTCCGATTGTTGTAATTAGAAAAGTGTTCGTTAAAATCTCAATAAAATTTTCTGGGAAATTTTTGGGAAGTTGACTCGTGTTTTTTTTCTGTAATTTGATAAATTTTACGATTTATGAGTTTTATTCGTATATTTAAATATAAATTTCTAATATTATTTTGTTCTGGGTATTTCTGAGACTGATATTGATTGTGCTGTCAGTGTTCAATTCCTAAATTTCAGTATTATGCGATAATACTTACCCACACACCGTTTGTAAGTGAAGGGCTACAATTTTCTAGATAGATGGTCGAAAAATTCAGAAATACACTACAATTTCTCATTGCAATTCAACTCACTTCAGATACTGGTAGCCATTTACTTGTATTATTTGCGCTGATTTTTCTTAGTTCAAGAAAATAAACTGCCCTGGCGTTCTACTTCTTTCAATGAAGTGTAGTCTGTGTACGAGTATACCAATGCTGTATTGAGAGGAAAGAAGCTTGACAATGTTTTCTGATGTCCCTCTTTTAGAGTAGGGGCTACTCAAAATCCTTGCTACAAACTAAAGCAAGTTACGTCATTCCTTTTCCATCGATAGCAATTAGGTCCTTGCCAGAAAAAAAACACTAATTGAGTTCCAAACATCACGCGATGATCAGCCGTGCCTTACTTTGGTCGTATTTATTCACAGGAAGAGTACGTGAATATGAATTGTCTCGTGCATTAATTATTTGCGCCTTACTCCGGCCAGGTGGAGTGTACTACATGATCTCCAGATCCCTGGGGCCTGAGTTCGGGGGTTCCATCGGTCTCATGTTCACACTTGCGAACTCCATAGCCGTGGCTACCTACATCATCGGTTTCGTCAACAGTCTCCAGGTATGTGCTGCGAACGATGTCATGCTGCATCGTATCACGGTGTCAGCTACTAATTTATGGCAGTGTTGCAGCTCCGTGAAGTGAGGAAGTTGGCAGTCTGTGAAGATAGTCTGCAGTATCCCCATTTGAGAAGGCTGTCAGTGCCCAGTTTGTACGGTACTAGTCTACGTTATTTGGTATTCTGACATGAATAGCCGGAATTTCTATTGAATTTTGGCTACTTCCTTGAATATCACGTGAATCTGGTGAGTTATTTATTCAAGTGCTCACCTCCCGCGCTCCAGATGAAGGGGTGCGTCTTGTGTGCTCAGCCCCCAACCGCCTGGCCTCGAAGCGTGGAAGTCTTAGTCGCTTTTAAAGGAAGTTATCGACTTCCTGGTCAACTATATCATTATGCAAAATTCAATGTTATTGTACTGAAAAAATGTTTTTTTTCAGTTAGAATGTGAAGCTATTATTTCAATAAATCCCCTTGACTTTTAGCTAAATGGCAAATTCATCATAAATTGTGGTGAAGGGAATACTAGTGAAATATATTACTACTAGTAGCGAAATAACTTTTTTAATAGACATGAAAGCTCCTTGTACAGTTCAGGCATATTCGAAAGGCCTAATCATTTTTAGCATGTTTCTAAGCGCCCACAAATTTTCAGCTTATTTTAAGCCACTGTTAACATTTTTATCACAAGCGCAGTAAAATTTCTTAAACTTATTTTGAAGCGTCTTAAAATTTTATTGTCAGTTTCTATCCCTTCAGAAGATATATTGGAATACTTGCATGCCTTCCCAAAGACCTATCCAAAAGAGTAGCTAGACCACATATCAACTGGACGAGTATGCGTGTGTGTGGCTGTCATTACAAGTACGGAAGAAGAGACCTTGTGTTATGTTACGTGCTGTCTTTCGGAGCTGTGCGAGCAGCCGCGCAGTGTTGCAGAACTTGCTGACGCGGGATCCGACCGTCAATGCAATCTGTGGCAGTTGTGCAACGCGCCTCTTCTTGTCTGCAATGTCTATGCAGGCTGTTTTCGTCTATTCATGAAAGTAGGAGTGCACTATTAAACTCTTTGTTGACTGAAGAGAGGAGAATCTAACACATTACAATCTAACAAGCACTGTTGCCGTTGTAGTTACATTCTTCCGTGCCGATATTTTTATAATAATCAGCCATTCAATTTCGATAACAGTCGTGACGCTAGTGTGTCTCGGCACACGCTCGAAAAATACCCATCATTAACTAATCTCGTCTCTTTGTCGCGTGTTTAATGCTTACCAAGTTTTCCCATTCACAGGACATGTTGTTCTACGATTTCAACGGGACTATCATGATAGACCGCGGCCTCAACGACGTGAGGGCGATCGGTGTCGCCGTGCTGGTGGCTCTCATGGCACTCGCCATCGTGGGCATGGACTGGGTCACCAGGGTAAGTGGCCCAATGAGACCTTCATGGCTGAGAAAATATTATGTAGTATTTGATATTCATTGATCTATTGCGTGGGTAGTTCTGTGGGAAAGCTGGGTCACTTCTGAAGGACACAGGGGCATTGGTGTCAGTGAATTGGAAAGTTGCGTCTATGTGTTGGAGTTTTTTACGTGCCATTTAGTGCGGGGGTGTAGTCTTGTGCCGCAGGGGCGTGGACACTGCGGATGTTCACAGGTTGAATCATCGAGTTACGTGCCTGTTGAAGCGGTATCGCCGTTTAGTGATGATTTTGCGATACTTTCCTTACAGCCTTCAAAATTGAGAGATCTGATCTACAAGTTATATTTATGCATTTTATTATGAAATGAATGTCGTCGGCTGAATTTTCCGTAGAGAAGACTAGAAGGAGGAACAATGACTTCATTTTCTATTATGCTTGATTTTGCAGAGAAAATTTATTTTTTATCATGCCTCTCGTAATTCATAGCCGATGAAGATTGATACATATTTTCGAATGTATGTGCCATGGAATTACCCTTTAGTGCTTGCCGTACACACGTGTTGACGTCGGGAAATCCCTCGTAACTCCCTGTCTCATCCAAATTTTCTCAGGCATGAAAGGGTTAAACTGATCAAGACCTCTTAAAAATGGTTCTACAGGCACACGCGCAGTGCGGGTTCGTGCGAGGCGTTTCTTGTTTCGCCAGTTTGGCAAGGTGCTGCTCACTTCAGTCCGGGTAACGCATGAATGAAAGCAGAATTGGGCCTCAAAGGCATCAAGTCGTGCAGTTTTCAAGTTAAAATAAGCAATTGCTAAGAAATATTCATGCAAATTTCAAGGTAAAATAAGCGATTAAAAGGAAACATTCCTTGCCATGCGGCCTTTAATTACGTGAACTTAAAGAAATTCTACGTACTGTGTGTCTATGTTACTGGAGTTACTGGAGTTACTGGAGTTACTGGAGTTACTGGAGTTATTGGAGCTATATGTTAGTTGTAAAGCGTTGACGGCCTTTGAAGACGCGATGGCCGCGTGCGGCTCCGTGGCAGCTCTCGAAAGGAAATAAAGGGAAAGAAAGAACAGCAAATAAACTTCTTCTCCGTAGAGTGGACGTGCGGTAAAATTCATTGGTTTTTTAAACGCCCAATAATTACTGACAGGTCTGAGTGGGCAATGCGTGGCCTAATCTTCCTTGCTCAGGGGAAGCACTTCATGATTACATGAAAATCCGATTGTCGCATGGCGTGAATCGCTCCTGGAACTTCCTCACTTGAAGGCAATCGCTCTACGCACTGCGCCACAGAGCTTCTTGTGTGTGTTTCACTCGAGTGTGCATTCCACTCGAGTGCGTGTACCACTCGAGTGCGTGTACCACTCGAGTGCGTGTATCCCTCGGGCGTGTGTGGATCACCCTTACTGACACGTCCCATTTCCGTGCACAGGTGCAGATAGGCCTGCTCTTCCTCCTGATTGGATCCCAAATAGACTTCGTCATTGGAGCCTTCGTGGGCCCTCTGGATTACGAGTCCCAGGCCCAGGGATTCCTTGGATTTAGCAGTAAGGGATTCCTTTGATTTAACAGCCTATGATTTTTTGAATTAACAGTAAGGGATTCCTCGAAATATCAGTAAGGGACTCCTCGAAATATCAGTAAGGGATTCCTCGAAATATCAGTAAGGGATTCCTAGAAATAACAGTAAGGGATCCATCGAATTAACAGTAAGGGATTCATCGAATTAACAGTGAAGGATTCATCGAATTAACAGTGAGGGATTCCTTGGATTGGCAGTAAGAGATTCGTTAAATGAAAGAGAAAATCCTGAAATTTCATCCTGTATCGGGAATACAGATTTGAAACATTTTATAATCGAAATTTACACAATTATATAAAAAAATGCTGATATACAGCAATGACTAATGATCAAATATAGTGAAAAGTTCTTTCTTTCGCAATGGATCGTTAGTTGAAGTACAGAGGGACTTTTTAAGAACATTTAATCAACAAAGGCCTTCCAAACATTGCATTATTGCAATGATTTTAAGATTCAGAGATTTCGGCTCAACAGCAGACGAGGAACGCTCTAGCAGACCCAGATCGGTACGAAATGTATATGTAATTCAACGCGTTTCATCAAGTGTTGCAGCAGATCGAAAAACGTCGACTAGGCAGCGTTCCAGTTATCTAGGAATTTTACGAAGATCATTATTACCCATCCTGAGCAGATTTAAAACTGTTTCCATGTAAAATTCAAGTAACACAATGGTTGAAGTTTGCAGACCATGAACAAAGAAAGGACTTCGCATGTGCATTTCTATGGCGGACGAATGATGATTTTTACCTCTCACCTAATCGTGTCTGATGAGGCCCATTTCCATATCAGTGGGCATATTAATAAACAAAACTGCCAATTCTGGTGTGATGAACACCCTTGGATAATGCATGAGCAGCCACTTCGTGCACAGAAGGTTACCGTCTGGTGTGGCATAACGAGTGCAGAAATTATCAGTCCATACTTCTTCGAGGATGTTGATGGTGCAACCGTACAGTGAAAGGAGACAACTAGAGATATGATACAGGAATATATATTGCCACAACTGGAAGATTTGGACATGTAGAATTTAGGGTTCCAACAAGATGAGGCGACACCACATATGGCAGGAAAAAATATGGCAATACTAAGAGCTGCCTTTCATGGTCGTTTAATTTTACGTCTTAATGAAGTTCCATCGCTGTCGCTGTCTGAATATTAACGCATTTTTTGTGAGCAGGTGAAGTGTTCGCGGCTAACGCGTTCAGCGGCTACAGGTACGCGGAAGGGAAGGAACAGGACGTGTTCTCTGTGTTCGCCGTGTTCTTCCCGGCAGTGACTGGCATCGTGGCTGGCGCAAACTTGTCCGGCGACTTACAGGTCTGAACCTGAATTTTGTAGTGTTCCGTTTTCTTATTCATCTTTGGAAGTAGAATTATGAGTTTTTATTGATAAGCGAGAATTCGTAAAAGTCTATTTTTGCTTGCTTCTCAAGATGATGTGCTAGAGTCTGTAATCAATAAATTCTGGAAAGGTTTGTTCTCTATTTCCATTCTGTGAGAAGATCAAAGCAAAAATGAAAATCGTACTCCGAGTAGAAGAAGGTGCCCCATAGCTCTCATGCTCTGAGTGCTCTTTCGACGAGGTATATAAGTTCGAATATTTTTTAGAAGTATGCTCTTCCTATACGCCTGTCATTTTAATAAAAGTTGATGGCAAAAATCCGGTGACCTCTGGCGCTGAAGAAAGCTCGCTTACAAAAATCTTATATTTCCCGTGACTAACTTTGTTGCCGCCCTATCGCGTATCTGTGATTGGGGGCCAAAATGATAGGAAGTTATTGATGTGCTGGCAAAAAAAAGCTAGGGTCTGTAACGAAGGGAAGAAGATTTCAGTTGCATTTTGCTACTGCAGGACCCGGGTGAGGCCATCCCTAAGGGCACTCTGTTGGCCATCCTCATCACCTTCATCACGTACATCTTCTATCCCTTCTTATTGGCCGCCACTGTCGTCAGGGACGCCTCAGGTAAACAGTAAAGCACGTCTGGTCTGTTTGATAAACTTTACAATCTCTCTCTTTTAAATGTTGATTGCAACGTGTGAGCGATGTTGTAAGTGTTGAATATATGTTTGTTGCAGGGCGTTAGCCGAATTGTAAGGACTATTTAACTTGTTGACATTACGCACCTTATTTTAACAACGAAAATGTATTATCCTCAGTGTCAAGCGAAATTGAGAACACGTGTGAATAAATTATGAAAGTTTCAAGGTTTATTTATAACTGTTACGCTGGTGTGAATAATACCCATACAAACCCATTATTTGGTATATCCTCGATCCCTCGAGACGAGTTTCAAACAATGAACTCAATATTAGGCACCGACGCCCAAGTCCCACTTCGGTTAACCTGTGCTCACTTACTCTGATTGCATATTTAGCACTGAATCTTTTAGTCTGCTCTAATTCTCTCGTGTTCTCTTAAATCTGGTGTATAAGTGAAGTGACATACATACATTGCATACATACATTGTGGTTATTCCTGATGGAACCTTTTATTTTAATCTCCGTTGATCTACTCTTCAAGTGATGTGAACGTCATTGTGGTTATTCCTAATTCAACTTTTTGATCGATTTCAATTTCTTTTAATGCACCGTTTAGGTGACACGACCCATATTGTATTCATTCCTAATTTATCGTTTACACCCGCTGTCCAGGGGATGTAAACGAGTTCCTGCAGTACGTGGTCAACGACACGGACTACCTGAGCGGCAACAAGAGCATACTGGACGCCCCCACCTTCACGGGGGAGAGCTGCTCCATGCTGGGGCCCGGCGTCCCCCACCCCCGCAACCTGACCGTCTGCGGCTACGGCCTCATGAACAACTTCCAGGTCACACTTGCTCTTTCTTTACGTTAACTTCAAGTCGTCTAGCTTTTCTATTGTGCGAGTAACGGTCACATTTTTTATTAGTCAACTTAGGCGTCATTCGAAAATAGAACGATGGCATATAGCTCCACGCATCGATCTAATTTTGATGTTTACGCGGTGCCGATCAACCATAAAGCGGTTTACCACTAATTTATTTGCTTAGCTTTTATCTCATTGAATTGCTGCATAGAGACGTGTTATTATTACCATACGCAGTCGATACGTGTTTTTTAGTGGTTATTTTGAGTTGCGTGTGCGCATGAAAAATTTGTAATCAACAAACAGTAGCTGTAATGTTCTGCTTTACAATACGTAAACACTGTAATGATAACACAATCATTG
Organism: Orchestia grillus; assembly: GCA_014899125.1. NCBI lineage: Eukaryota > Metazoa > Arthropoda > Malacostraca > Amphipoda > Talitridae > Orchestia > Orchestia grillus. The sequence goes on from VOMN01038350.1 coordinate 7,307, forward strand.
CGCGTGTGAGAGTATGATCTCGCTATTGGTGTCGACTGATTAACAATCGTGACCAAATTATTTTGATGTTGAGGCTGCACCCACAGAAAAACTAGTTGTAAGCTTACGTAAATGTGCAATAAAACTGCATTTAATTTTTACAAAAAACTGGCAGCAGCCTTTTGAAACAGAACCATTTGGTCCTCTAGGGCTCTAAAGAGTCAAGTTAATAGTCTCTATTAAACTAAAGCCTAATTCTTTTCACGATTGTGGTACAGCTGTAGCATCAAGTAACAAGTATTTACAGTTATTAATATGTCTGACAATGAAGTGTTACATATTCATGAATATTGGTTCAGTATCGAGTATTAAATGTTCACGTTTTTTTGTAACGCTTTAACAATACACATTCTCTCTTGTACAGGTGTTCTGTATTTGCTAGGATCAATCAAGTTAGAAAAACCGATCACACAATGTAGCCGAGCTAATATTTTCCTAACTCACAATCTCACCTTCCTGATGCCTTTTCGAATTTTACCCAGAATTGTTAGTTCAAGTATCTGACTTCCAGTATTCAGTTCCAAATTATTTTCAGACTGTGACTTCATGTCTCTTTTAACAGATGATGGAGCTTGTGTATGTCTCTTACGGGGTTTCATTCACCTAGCTTAGCAAATATACATGACGCGTATTGTGAACGTTTTACTCTGTTACCAGGTGATGGAACTGGTGTCCGTCTGGGGACCCTTGATTTACGCTGGGTGCTTCGCGGCGACGCTGTCCTCGGCCATCGCGTCCCTGGTGGGGGCACCGAGGGTGCTGCAGGCGCTCGCCAAGGACAGACTGTACCCCGGCATCTTCATGTTCAGCAAGGGCTGGGGCGCCAACAACGACCCCGTCAGAGGGTACTGCTTGGTCTTCGCCCTCTCTCTAGGATGCATCATGATTGGTGAGAGCTTAGGGTCCCCATGGTGTTTCTGTACCGTTCGTGCCTTACCTGCTCCCCCCCCCCCAGGTGTCCCTAATTTATGTGCGGGTGAGCTATGCATGGCTGTACTTTGTTTACATAATGTAGTAAGGAATGGGCATTGAATGCTAACAGATTCTTCATCTTCGTCCTCTTAAAATGTTCTTAGTCTCGGTGTATTTTCCAAATATTGCTTGCTGTAGATTCACATGCTGCTCGTAGGTATCCTCTTGTCTTAATGTATGCGAAAATTTAGTTTTCATACGAGTAGTTTTACTTAATGAATAGAACAGCGCAGGCGCCTAGTGCTGAGTACAGTTTGCCCTCAAAAAAATCTATTCAAACGTTTTAAAGCACGGCCCGACATACTAGGGGTAAAAACCGAAAACCTACTCACCATTACTTGGAAAAATAAAAATTTCACATTTTCTTGCATTCAGAGCTGTATTACACACCATAATTTTTTAGGCTAAATATAAATTCATGATTAAAAATCAATTTGTGCCTCTTCATGCTCTACATTCATGACTTCTAGTACACGTATTTCTGTCGAGACCCTGCACCGCTGGGTCTCGACCTCGCGCTGCGGCACCGCTTCTCCATTTAAAAGAACACTAATCAGCTTAAGGTCATGTTGCCTCACTTACATTTCTCATGAAGCCTCACGTCCTCAACAGTAGAAAACTTCACGTCAATCATTATTTGTGTCATGGGTCTTCGTGTGACCGTAGAAAATGAAATGCAAGTCTCGAAGGGACCGTGGGGGCGTAAACTGCTCTCGCTGTTGGCACCCTTAGAAGACATCTTAGGGTTCACGTGATGGGCAATCAAGTTAGACATTTTATTGAGAATCATTTATTCGACAATAACTGTTGAAATCGTGAGAGTAAAACGCAAATATCGAGTTTGAAACTGATCATACTGGTAATCTTAGATACAACACTAACTTCATTTCAATTAATTTCCCTTACTATTTCACATGGATATACACCTATGGTCACTGTAACGCTTGTCATGTATCATGAAATTGTGAAAAATAATTTCCAATCGTGACCTATTATTAAAATGGACGCATCATCAGAAGATGCAGGACGTAAGGTATCACGCGTAGAATCCGTGCTGCATCTTTCGTTTATCTTTTATTGAAGGTTATTTTGTGACCTCACAGGTGACCTGAACGCCGTGTCGACGCTGCTCAGTAACTTCTTCCTGGCGTCCTACAGCCTCATCAACTTCTCCTGCTTCCACGCCACCCTCATCAAGAGTCCTGGCTGGAGACCTGCTTTCAAAGTTCGTCACGCAACTTAAACGCTAAATTTACCCTAGAAGCAAAAGTCGCTTTCGCTAGCTTACTAATTTAATTTTAATCTCCATAAATTGAATACGAAAAAAGTTTAGAATTATTCCTTTTTCAATTGATCTACCCAGAGATTTTTGTCTTCCTGAAGAGTAAGTTCATTACTTCGTGAGAATTCAATGAGGAGTGATGACTTTGAATCTTTGTTTGGAAGGTGAGGGTTCAAATAATAATGCTAATTTAAAAGCATAATTCATTGCAAGTTTAAGAAGTTTGAAGACTGATAATGTAATAGGTTGCTCGCATGAAATGTCGTATTTAGAGTGGTTTTCTTCATCAACTATTCGTCTGGAAAGAGATTCATTTTGGAATCGAATCATTGCATGTGATGAGAAATGGATTCTCTTCGGTAACAGCCAAAGAACTGGGCAGTGGTTCGATGCAGAGGAGTTACCTAAACTTTATCCGAAACTACCATTCATTACACCCGAAAAGTTAATGGTCACTGTCTGGTGGTCTGTAAAGGAAATAATTCATGTTTCATTTTTGCAATAAGCCGGTACTGTAACAGCAGCATCTTATCGTCAAGACATTGATCGTATGCATGAAAAATTGATGAAGACGCATCCAAGCCTAGTGAATAGAGATGGACCAATTTTGCTTCATGATAATGCCCGACCCCGCACCTCTAGAGCTACGGTCGACAAGCTGCAAAGCCTGAATTACGAAATTTTGCCGCATTCTCCCTAACCTCCTGATGTCTCTCCTACTGATGATCTTTTGTTCAAACATTTCGAACTTTTTATTCGCGATAAAACATTTTTAAATGAGGAAAGTATAGTTGAAGCATTTGAACAGTTTATTCGTAAAAAAGATGACAAGTTCTTTGACGATGGAATATATGCTTTAGAAAAACGTGGGACGAAGGTCATAGAGAAGGAAGAATAATATTTTGATAAAAGTAAACATTTTATGACAGTTATTTTCCTTCATTTTAAATGTGATCTTTCATGTGAGACAACCTAATGGTGTCAATGATTTACGCCAGACACATTATTTTTTACATAGCAAGAAGGAGCAGTAACGTTCGTTCACTCATCTGCAATTCAGCTGTAAGATCAGGATGCCTAATAAAATGGGTACAACGAAATTCAATCAGACCTCAGTTTCAGATGCACTTCAAAATTTGCCTTTAGTCTGCTATCTCCGCTCAGCAGTAGAAACGATTTGCATGCGAGAGGAATGTAGACTTGAACGTCGGCTCGTGTCTACTGAGCTGAACTTGATATTTTATTGCACGATGTGTGGGGCAGTGGACTTGGACAGACTCGTGTTGCGTCTGGTGCAAGTGGCCGGTTGCGAGAGGACGGTGGCATCTCCCCTACTCTCAGCCAACATTAGGTTTAGTTATCTCTTGGTCTGTGAGAGAAAATATTGGTCAGTTATAGTTATTGGCTGATTCCAGTGGCCAAATATTTACGGTATAATTCATTTTTATTCATATCTCCGCTATTCTAATTAAACGAGTCGCAAGAAAGCATCTGAAGCAAATATTGCGGACAGCTGTATAAGCAACTGGAAAAATATGGTTTCATGTGACCCGCTTTGTAAACAGAAAGCTACGTCAAATTTTAGTATGCTTTCTAAATGGTCATAATGTCTATGTATGTTTTATTTTACAGTTTTTATTTCTGCACAAATTTTGTACAACCTTTTTGTTGCATCTGATCACGAGTAACTTTTCCAATAA
>VOMN01038352.1:0-20547 GCA_014899125.1 Orchestia grillus
TTCTCGAACGTTACGAATACTTATTTGACCCACTGTATACGGCAGGTAAGAAAACACGGAGAAACATCTCAAATGACGGAAAGAAAAAATAAGGGATGTAAACGAATACACGAGCGCAATAAATCAAAAAGCAGGGCACACTCAGACAATGGAAACACGAGTCCTACGAACCTCGACAGTGCACACTCGTGTAACAAACATTCTTAATTAAGCTCACGGGAGCAAGAAATACTATCAAGGAGTACTGTTTCACGAGTACACGGTCACAAACAACCCTACTTTTCAGGTCCTAATAATGGCATATGAGAGATGGATATGAAAAAGAAATCTTGAAACCTAACTTCCGCATTATCTATTTGTAAATCTTAAGTTGCGCCCGTCGATCATTCCCCATTACTAAAAAAATAAGAACAATTTGAAGGAGGATATCGGAAGAGAATGACCATAGCAAATAAGCTGCACAATCGTAAAATACTGACAACGATTTCTATTAGTAATTTACATTCCGAACTCAAGTGCGCACATCTTTCTTATTCGATTTACCGCGAACGATTTCACTAAATCATCATGCTAAACACAAGCGAAGCACACTAGCCACATCAATAGAGGAGAGAGGCGTCGTTAGCTACCTCAAATTGCAGTTACTACCATGAAAATCAAAACCAAATCATTAAATGCACAGCGTGACAGGAATTAGAATCAAGATAGTTGACACCCGCGTCCGCACATGACTCACTCTTGAGGCGCGCCCAGAACTTCATGAGCAGCACAAGAAGCTGCATTTCTCCACGGCGCAGGAGAAGGTTTTTATTCGGTTTTTCTCAAGAGGAGAAATGCTCGGGCGCTCCTCTGCACTGCGCGCACCGGGCAGGCATTTCCTGCGCCAGCAAACATCAGCAAACGTGTTTACGCACGTTAGCTCTAATTAGCACTGCGATGACGTCTAGGAGTAGCTTGCTTTGCTTACGGTGAGAACGGCTGAAATGCCCTATCCCCTACTTTACTGTGACCTGATTGCCTATAAACTGCGATAGAATATTAATGACGGCTCGGAGCTGGGCGTCAGAAGGGCTTCACCAAAAAAGTAAAGAAACAACCTTGACTGCACGGCTACCATGACTGCATAAATCGCCATTCGCTGAAAATTACCTCAAAAATGCAAAAATCTTCACTGAAATTAAGATTGATTAATGGTCGACACTTTTAAACACACGTACCAATGAAGATCATGGTACATTTAACGAAGAGAATTTTGCACACAGCCATCGTTAGTTCCCAGAATGCAGAGGCCTTGAGCAGCAAGTATTTTGAACGGAACAGAAAAGATTTGACCCTCACGTCATTTCATGGTCAGTCCGTCAAGATTAAATTGGACATGGGCGTCAAAAAGCGAGCCTTTATGCGAAGCCTCGAGTCAATATTTTTAGACCCTTACAAAGGTACAAATCTTGGAGGAACTCGTACAAGAATATGAAGACGTAAACAAACACGCAGGCGCTAAAATACCCAATAGCAAACTTGAGCTGTAGGTCTGAGCTTCTTCCACGCAGGTATTAAATGGCAAATGCGTAAAATTGATCCTGCCGTGTCAGACGAATGCGCCCAGTCGTCTGTAGGCACGCAGAGGCAAGGCCACGGCCCCAACAATGCACTCGAACACGCACCGGCACCTGCACACTCTGCAGTTCATTTGGTACGCAAAATGAACAACACCATATTCATTATTGAAGGACGTGGAGAGGAGTGCTGAAAATTTGCTTTCTCAAATATGCAGCTAAATATTTATTCCTAGAAGGATTTAGGGGAACATAGACAAGAAATTCGTCATCATATAAAAGTTTTTTACACATCTGAAACACTTTTCATTTCTCATTGCGTTCAGCTAGTCAGCAAGATATTCAAAATAAAAAATTGGAAGACGTAGCGGCCAACTCGTATGCCATTGCATCATGTTAAACTGAAAGTGCTCATAAAAAAATTTACGCTAAGACCACCTAAGAATAACTTCAGTAAATCCGGAGAAAGAAGCAATGCTGCGACATCGGGCATCGAAGCGATTAGGAATTCATTAGGAATTGATAGCATTAACGAACCTTAGGGGTAGACGATGTATTTGGAGTAGGATGAACATACTCTATGAGGAAGAAGAGCATGCTGGAAAATAATGAATTTAATAGGAGTCCGGGGATAGAAGACTCGCATACCGGTCAAAGAATCCGACAACAGAATCGTACTTTTATTCCATAACCATTGTTGCATTCAGCTTACAAAGAAGTTTGACACCAGCACCACAAAGGGCACTACAGCACCAGCACCACAAAGGGCACCACAGCACCAGCACCACAAAGGGCACCCAAGCACCAACACCACAAAGGGCACTACAGCACCAGCACCACAAAGGGCACCACAGCACCACGAAGGGCACCACAGCACCACAAAGGGCACCCCAGCACCAGCCGAACACGAGACGCCTGCAGGCTGCGCGAGGACGACGCCTCGTGAGCCATACAAGGCAACCCTCGAAACTTGAGGGCAGAGGCGACCGCATGACAGGCAGCATCGTTCAAGTGCGAGCAACCTCACATCATCTCCATAGCTAAGGTCACATTTATATTCACTCATACATGCATGAATGTATGCATGCATCCGAGTATGTTACGCCTGGCTGAGTCTTGGTCAATATAGACGAGTAGAATGAGAGGAGAAATTATAAATCTGGCTTCAAACACCAAGATTCAAATAAACCTTTTCTTTCTATAATGTTTCAGAGGATACCTAAAAATAGGTTCATTAAACTATTTGTGCACCTCGAGTCCCAAATACGTACTCGAACTGAAATGTAGCGAAAGAATTGCGCAATTGCTTTGAATGCAAGAAATACCAACATCCAGAAATTAAGTTTAAAACAAGTAATTTTATAAAAAGTGTCACATTTAACTGAAACTATATACATTCATCTTTTTAGACCAGTTACATTTGTTTAACTAGCCAGGACACGTTTATAAAACCTTGAAACATTCGCGAGCTTCTCCAGGGCAGTTATTAAGAAAAAGAGTTACTCGCGAAGACCGCTACGAGCATTCTTTCAGCACATCTGACGAGAACATATTCACTCCTAATCAATGACATCATAAACATGCGCCATAAATGTCACGTAGCGAAGATAATGTAAGTTTATGTGGCGATCTGCCTGCCGTCAGGTAGAGAGAGCATCGGAGTCACATTAGACTCGGGCAGACTCGCGCACTTATCTGCGGCCTATCGCTCAGGGGAAGCCGGCTGGTGTGCACTTTATTGAGCTTATCAAGGCGAGCGCTTTATTGAGAACTGCAGGGAGCTATCGTGTTCTTGTGTCATCATCGGTTTTTTTTGTTGTGCGCGCCTTAATATTGCGTTTTAGTACTCGACAATATTTTACGTAACCGATAGTTACGTGTTGGTCGATTTAAAATGCAGTGCACGCCGTTATTCATCCGATGTTCAGGGCACTAAAAGGAGGTACTCGTAGCTGGGAAGCATGTTTGCATGTTACCACGAGTTTCTAATTCAGGAGCTGCACTATTTATTCACGGGCAGCTCACTTTTAGAGCAAAGTAGAGTGCACAGTAGAATGAAGTCTACTAAGCAGAATATTTGCGTTGAAGTTAACGAGAACACACATTCAAACAAGGCAGGACAAGAGCGACACTGAACCTCCACGAGCATTCTAGACTCCAACTTTCAAGTTATTTCAGTCGTCACAGTTGACGAATACGCATATTTACCGCAATTATGGCTTGGCATCATGTTGACTTATGTCTAAGTTCAACGTGATTCCTATTTTCGTACAATATTCACGGGTTAACAAGAGAAAAACATATACGGACTAACATTTTTCGTGGGTGATTTTAAACTGACGTTTCTCGAAAAAAATTACATTTAGATTTGAGGTTTTCCGCTTGTACTAACACGAGCTGATCATGACGCTTACAGCTTCATCAGTTACGGCTGTAGCATTACCAAATATAAATAGTCCCTACACAAAAATCATAACTTTCCATCGTACCACAGACTAATAATTTTGCGTACCGTCCGAGGTATGCGTACTGCAAACACACCTTAACGTTAATGTAATTACCTATTTGCCACTACAAAATCGACAGGAATCTTCAACAATTGAGGTCTGGTTGTAGATAGAAAACCTTCACTTTTGCATACAGTTCCTTAGTAAGATGGAAATGCAATGAATACTCAAGGTTCAAGTCATTCGGAAATCGTCGAGGAAGTGAAGTTTCAAAGGGTTCTCAATTTCGTGATTAAAATGAATATAATTATAATACTTACCATTCCAATGACAGATATACACGATTTTATTGCGCATGGTGCTGTCACTGTTATATGTGACGTTTCTCAAAAAACAAACCAGTGCCGCAAGAAGCCTGTCAACTTGCATATATTTGATAGGCTGGAGTCACAAGTTACTACACTGTCGAGAATATGTAATGTAAATGATCAACATAAAATGAAAAACCCACCACACGTTTTAAGTCATCTAAACGCTAGATTGACAACATTGTGAAAGTCAGAGGAAATGAGAAGGGTTTTCTTACGTAAATAAGACACAGGAATTGGAGGTTTGTACCCTGAATTCAGTGAAAACAACATTCAACAAAGAATAGAATTATTTGCTGAAACTAAGGTCCCACGGAGGCGCCGTCACCCCAAAGAAGCGAGAAGACGAGGTCGAGGCTATGGTTTGTAGACCAAATATTAGCAGGAGAGAACAGCCGATGGCGGCATATGCCATAGGCCACACAAACACGCAGCTGCTTCTGAACCAAGTGGATTTAGCCCATCGTGGACTGTGAGCTGCAGCCGACAGGGGACAATTAAGTCAACAAATCTGAGGCGGCGGTTGAGCTAGTGAGTAAAGTGTCGCGCACGCTAGGGATCAGCATCAGGTTTTACAACACAACGGAACCCTTGTGTAAGATTGTTCGATTTTATAAGCAAATGAGTTTAGCTTGAAAACGGTTTGATCTAAACGTACCGATGAGTCAAGGATACCGACTGAAGACTTCTTTATTTGCCTAAGGGCCAATCATACACTGAAGTGTACAGACGCACGAGCATCATGTTTATAAAACTAATTTCTAGGGCAATTGGCAGAAAAACAATGCATTGAATTCAACAGTACTTCCAAAGTTTCGTAATTCAAGAAGAACAAAACAAGCAAACAATCCAACTTTTCTCTAATTTTAGATTGAACATCTCTACATGAATAGGGTGGGCATTAAAAGCTAAAACACAGACGAAAGACACTGACGGCGGCATTCAAAGGGCGCGCCTAATAACGGCCGAGTGAGAGCGATAGTTGGCGTGTGGGCGACCAAGGACGGCCAAGTCTCGCGCATGGCAACCAATCTCTGAGCGTTACGAGACCAACACTCCAGAGATTTTAGCCTACTAGTTCTACCGATGTCTAAAAAAAAACTCACTAAAATCTCGGACAATCGACCATTTCAACTCGCATCACTAAAACAAGGATTTTCCCACCATGCGCTAAAATTGTGCAAGGAAGATTATTAAATTAAGATTCAAGCATTAAAGGCTGCCAACAGAGACGCATGGAGAGAACAGCCACTCGCTGCCCACCCAAATGAAGCAGGTGGGTCACTCAGGCGCGGATTTGAGTTGTGCGGCCAGGCGCACGACGTAGTAATGAAAACTTACGCCGTTAACGTCAACGGTCACTGAAGCGAAAAAAACGAGCACTTAATATCCGGGCCTTAAGTTCATCCAAGGACTCGCGTAGAAGCAATGTAATGGTTTCTCTGTTTTTGACCCAAAGCAATGAGCTGTGCATAAATTTGCAAATATCGAGGGAATGAACAACAAAGGGCAGTTCAGGAAAGATGAGCACAGATTCCTTAATTTGGTCGCTATGTTATTGATACAAAGTTGAAGCTCCACATGAACGCCCTTTAATTAAAAGTTATAAAGACAGTACAATTAAAAGACGAAGGAAATTTACCTATCGTAATCAAAAAACGAAACATCTCTGGATTGAAAGGGAAACAACAGTAGTCTCGAGCCCGACCCACCTCAATACTATAGCTTTCGGCCTCGCAAAAATTGATACTAGCATTTTACCACATTTGCAGAGCAACATAAAAAAATTGTAAAAGTTTAGCATCAATAAACTATGCTCACAAATCTTCGGATTAACTAAACCTTCGTTCAACAACCACCTCAGCGCGGCCATTTTTATACTTCCAAACACAATGTTGATGCCATATACTGATATGGCAGTCAATCCTTCTGCAATTGAGAGTTAAACAGACATAATTGACCCTCGGGCTGACTCTAAGCGAGGAAGAGCAAGAAGCGCGGTGCACTGAAACGATCATGAGGTGTGACCCCAGCGCGTCCAGCGTGAATATACCTGCGCAGAGAAATGCAGGTATATTCAATAAGGCAAGTTTCAACAACTAGTGAATACAACCAAATAAAGCAGACTGATCAGAGTTGTACAGAAGAAGCATGGCCATTTTTTAGCGTCGCTATTGGAATGGTGGATGTTTACCAACGTTGAATGTTATGATTCTCTGTGTGCGAGGCTAGGAAGTCAAACGTCGTGCATTTTGTGCATCAGTACTGGCTGATTTACCCTCATTATTTGAAAGCAGAGTGGAATTTAAGCTACTAAACAAAATACTACCTGTAAAGCATCTTCTTTAACTTTGAATTTAATGCCAGACTCTTCACATCAATTGTTTATGGGAAATAGGCCTTGAGCTTCGCAACGCGCATATTCAAGACTGAATTATTACAGATGAATCGACAATGAAAACTCGCAAAGATCAAAGTCACGCTATGTTCGTTTACATCCGATGGTAAATTGTACGTGTGTGGTGGACAACAATGGAGCAACAGATCTGCTATCTCACCGAGACCACGTTTTCTATGGCCACCCTCACACAACGACACTGAAGCATACGTCTTGTACTGCCAGCTAGAATGTGAAAGTCACACTGCCTCAAAACGAAGTAAGATTCTACAAGAAGGTTCAAAAAACTAGCTGAAAGTAAACTCTCAACTCAAAAAACTCCATTAATAATGAGTAAAGAAAGGTGAAATGAATAAGAACCACACAAAAGGATAGTGTGTTTTCGAGTCTCACATGGTTTTAAAGAAATATCCGGAATGTTCACCCTGTCGTAGAACACCGAGTCAAACCCGTTTTTTTTTTAATTAGAGAATACTGAAAGCAGAATATTTTGTTCAATATAAGAGATTATTATCACCCTTGGACTTAATTATGCTAGACAAAACTAATAAACAAGGTAGAATTTAGCATATGATGAAAGCGATGCAAATTCCGCATAGGACTAGTACGACAGTTTCAGCTGAACAACACATGGTTGTCACCTGCAAATAGAGTTTAGAGTTAGCCATTGACGATTAGAAAGAAGAGAAGAGTGCGGTAAGAGCAGAAAAGCATTGAGGCGATATCGACGTGCGATGCAGATGCTGCTATCTGCATGCACTATAGAGGGAGAAGACCAACACTCTCCTCTATCGCCGCAGCCTGAAGAGCCGAGTGTATATGTCAACATGACGGACACCCAAAGTGTTTTATCGGCCTCAAGCTTTAGCAGCGTGGGAGCACACCCGCCTCAAAATGACGCTTGCTTTTTGCACTCAAGGCTGCATCGTGCTCAAGTACATCGAATACTACAAATTGGAAGTAGCCCGGGGGTTGCCAGTCAAATCGCTGGGATCTCTTTCAAGTGACCGTCACCACAACACTTGGCAACAGGGATACAATTTCAATTTATACGTTTATTCTTTTACTTCTGCAGCCCACTCCTACGAGATTATTCAGGAAAATCATAGGTGAGAAAAATTATATCAAAATAGAGTACAATTATTCCATTTTACACATTCACCCATACGAGTTGAGGTTCAATAAACAGAGAATCAGGAAAATCAATGACATGAGCACTATCATGCAGCGACGTGAGGAAATGTACATTTTACGTTTCGTAACCGTACATCGGTAAAAATATGAAGCTAAGTAACAATACTTCAAAATTTTTGGCGAGCTTAACACAAGTTCATGAACACAGCATGCACATTGATGTAAAGGACAAATTTCATAACATTTGGCGAACTCACAGATTATTTCGTTCACTACAACACAAAGATCATCTATTCTATTTTCTATACCATAAGATAAAAATTCAACCAAAGGCTAAATGACTCGGCGGTCATTTTTCCGAACAATCGGAGTATTACACATAGCAGTTATCTTTCTATTGCTACTTTCTATATTACTTGTATCATGTATGACTGGTAATTAGTATAGAGAATTAAACAACACCCAGTTAAATTGAATTACTGTAAGATGAGGAGCATGGAAACGATGTGTGTGTATCATAGAGTATTAGACTTTCAAAGTGTTAGGATTTGACTTCGAGGACCAGGGTTCACATACCGTGAATTAGTTAAAATTTTAGAGAAAAGTAAGATCAAACTTAAATATTTGTTAAACAATTATTCCCGTAAGATAATAAATCAAGTTGCTTTGGGTCTCGCTGCTATTGTGTTTCCAAGCAAGAGTAATCACATTTGTGGGCTTTTAGTGTTAATTAACTGTTCTGTCCCCAGCGTAGCAATTTACAGGATATACATTTGGTTCCTGACCTCTTCTTAACTCAACTTTTCGATTAGATTCGAGACTAGTTAGTCTACAGCAAACTACAAATTCTCAAACTATTGCATCGAGCTCTGACAATACTGCGAGCAGGTATCACGAGCAGGTATCACGAGCAAGTATCACGAGCAGGTATCACGAGCAGGTATCACGAGCATGTTACCGTGCAGCTGTGCAATGCCTCGATTGTGCCCTCAACTTCGTACGCGTTTTCAGTTTAATTTTTTCGTGTTTCGCCATTAATTGTGTTACTAGCTTTATAAATTACAACAATCAATGGTATCGATTACGCTCGTTCCACAACTCAATGAGAAAGTCTTCCCGAGAAAGATGAGTCGCTTGATAGCCCCAAATATTGACTTTTGATAAATTGATCTTTTTAGTAAATATGGAGATATTTACACGCACATCATGACTTGACGGATAACAGCCAACCGTTGTTAAACGTCAAGAAATGGTCTGTGTGTCCCGTAACAAATGGAAACGTTTTACTATAACTTGAAGATTTGTAACATTAGAAAGTTGGCAAGAGCAGATCCTGAATTTCAACAACCGACTGAAATAGTCATCCTCAAACTCACATCTACTCATTACATATCGAGTGTCAGAATCGAAAGGATACGTGGTCAATTAGGTGCTTGAAATTCAGACTTTCTGATCATCTTTACAGGACACAAACTACATAGCACAATTGGTAAAGTGATATATCAACACCATTATTAGATGAACCAAACTAAACCACTGTAGACACAATAAAAGCAAATGTAGACAGAACCTTTTTGCAGCACGGCGAGCCAAGTTAGGAGATGGGACCTAGCGGGCCTCTTCACCGGGTCCCAGGCACTCTAGATAAGCCACAACTCCAACTCCAGAAAGATGCTCTCCGTGGAACTGGTGAGCAGCCAATTTCAGATAAACATAATGGATCACAAGCTGAGAGAGCCGCTTGGCTTAACAGGGAACATCAGAATGCGATGGGTTCAAGCATTTTTGGCACACAGAAGGTGGACACATTTTTGAGGATATAAAAAAGTTCATACTGCTTCTTTGTTTAAACATGCCCCCGCCAGAGTAAGAGCTTACGGCAAAATTAAAGTACATTGCAATTAGAAAAAAGTAAGAAGTTATTTTAGTGAATTTTCAACGAGCAAAGCAAGTTTTTAGAGTAATAAAAAGTAAGGTAAGTATTTTCGATTCAAGAGCGAACATTTCAAATACCTGGAACTCAAAATTTGAGCACAAATCAAACCAAGCTTAGAACTTATACAGCGTAATAGAAAGAAAACAGAATTACCAAACCGACCGAATAGTCAGAAAGAAAAAGAAATAATTTTTTTTATCCATGATGGGCCAGTTTCAAGCTGTTTCCTAACTACAACAAGAAAAACATTCACGCCGGTGTAAAAATTAAATATAAAATTATTGGAAAAAATCTGTCGCCTAGAACATCCGTGCTCAGCAGTAGACAATGATAGGCAAGGCGAAAAAATGTTCATTTTGCAGAAGACATATGATTTCCAAACTAGATTCACTCCCTTCATGTTTTTAGGTTTTATCTCGTTGTAAAAAAACTTTCAATAGCCGCATCGTTAAAATTTCAGGACTAGAACCTCTTAGACTATGCATTATTCCGAGGCGTCCGGCCGGAAGGCTGTGAACACAGTAACCGTACGCAACACTAAAGGAATAACTTTAATTAAACTGAACCGACGACTGAAGCAAAGCAGGCTAGTACCAGCAGCACTCAATAAACTCAAATAAAAGAAAATCGTCGAAGCGAATAACAAAACAAAATGAGAATCTAAAACAAAATGAGAATCTAAAACAAAATGAGACAATCCGAGTCGAGTTGATCAAATTTGTCATCATGATCATTTGCCAATAACAAGAAGACGGTAAATTATTAAATTTATTTTCAGAGCAAACCTATCGTTCATTTTTCTGAGTAAGCCCCTCTTCGCTAAATGAGGTCGATCAGCACAAGATACTGCACAAAGGTTCAGTTAATGTAGCTATGAGAAAAGGGAAACTTCTTGTGTGTCTGTCGACACGGCCTTCTTTTACTAGCAACAGTGCAAACGACTCAAAGGAATTATTAATGTGCCGAGAGAAGATATGAATAGAAACAACGACATGTATATAAGCTGCCGTGGTAAATAGTGGAAGCAGTCTAGATTGGAGTGCTTCAATGTCACGTCAATTCATCGTCAATTTAGCAACACTAACAAAAAGAAAAATAGTAAACTGAAGTCTAATGAATGAACTCACACCAGCCTCTGACAACAAGCAATACAACGCGATTCTGTGGAGATGCATGGGATGTCTCTGGAAAACGACTAGTCTCCAGAACTGGCGACCAGGTTTACATTACGGACTTCGAAATAGGTAAAAAAAATGACATGGACGGACAACATCTGCATTATGCCTCCTTGCCAACATGAACTCAAGTACGAGTACAACGGACCTCCTTGGTCGAGTCCCAGCATGCATTGAAAGACTATCTGCCGCACAGAACATTCGTTGTGAGAGCACTCTCTCACTCTCTATTTACTCCCCCAATTTATTCTAATATTGCCACAGATGTAACCTCTAGACTGGCTAATGTGATACGAGGATTTTCACTAGAGGAGTAACCTTTTTGCCATACTTCGATTCTCATTTGATTTTAAAATTCAAGGAGTTTCATTTTTTATGGTAGGCTATACAAAACATAAAAACTTACTTAAGCAAGTCGTCCTAGCCACAACGCACACACACAACACCCAAGTCGAGTTACTCACAGACGCCGTAAGAGAGGAAAGCAACTTTGATCGCCGAGTTTTAACGGACTCGACTGGAAGTGATCAGGAGATTTCAATTGGAAGACTGAGTACCGAGCCGTTGCCGCTAAGTCGTTTTGATGTACGAGCGCGGTCTAATCCCTTGGTGAAGACGCGAGCGTCTTTGTCACTGTCGCAGCGCCGTTGCGGAGAGGAACTTAGACACGGCTGGCGGGCTTAATTTTACGTGAATGTACGAGCAGCTAAAGCGATGAAGCAATGCCTCATACCTATCTTAACACTACGGCAGATCCTCTAATATGATTAACACATTAGAGAGTTATGGGGAATTCTAGTGCGTCTGAAGTAAAATGAAAAACCGTACCTTTCGTAAACCTTTGTCAGCAGTGTAGTTCCATAATTGTCTCGTGACGAGAGAGCGCACAGCTTTGCTTTCAACTTGTACTTGTATCCCAGTGAAAAGCGAGTTAAATAAACGAATTTTTATGAATGTACACAATTTTTCACAAGCACTCATGAAAACTGAATTTTATTGTCTCATAAGATGTTTAAATAACTACACAACAGAGGGGAAAAAATAAGAGAAAGGGAAATAACACAGAGGTTGAAAATTTGATCGAAGTACGACGAAGGAAAAAGGGCTACGGCTGCAGAATTGCGGCGTTTACAGCGCACGGTGGCAATTACACCACGCACGCACACACGTACACACACAGGTGCATCACAGCAGTCGGCCGTACCAACTCCTACTGTACTGTTGGACGGTCACGTCTGAGTCGTCCCTGCGAAAACCAAGACATGCAGCCTCGTATCCAACAGCAAGAAAGACAGACGTCACTCTAGAATACGTTACAGAAAAGTTTCTAAACGCTCTTGGAATTGCATCGCTGAAGAAGCCCTAGAGGAGAATTGAACTTCAGCAATCATGATTTCGATGCAAAATGCTCACACCACCTTGGTACCTTTAGAGAGTAATTCATCCACCATCATTGTCAACATTGTTATACTTTCCCTTACTTATAAGAAAGGACCTCATCAAAAATCGTCGCATGATCCAAAAAGTAAACTTCAAATTCCTTTTAAGATATCATTTAAAAGTCTTGGAACGAAGACCTTTCAGAGAGAAAAGACGGACTGGGAAAACAAAAGCAGTCGTACGGAAAACTGGATAGTTCGTCACCAAGACATTCCAGACTCCGAAGCATTGGGTACGATTCTCGAGAGAAAATCATCACCCTTTACATTTTCGGGTTGGAGCTGCTGTATTTTACTGCCTTGGCAAGCACAAAGCGGTCGGCCTTGAGGGTTTCAGCTTGACTTTCAATGCCGCGTGGGCTGAGCGCCAGCGTCGAAGACGCTGTCAGAATTATCCCTCATTACTCACACTAGAAAAAAATGACGCAGAAAACTTGCATCCATCATTGAGACAGGTAATTTACATCGATCACTTTCGAGCATAATGATTATTACATTAATTAAAAATTCACGAACTCGATTGTTCTCCCTTGTGAAGTATTACAAGTAATATGTTATACTCCGTATTAGGATTACAATTTATTGAAGCATTGTTATATTTGGAGTTTGATGAGTTACTGCTCGATGTAGGCGATCGCAATAATGAAATTATAAAAATATTCTTAAGGACACAAAGTTCATGCATTTCAATTAGCACAGCTAATAAGCTCCCATTAAAAATCAATCTCGAGTATCACACAGAAACAAAGATCTAAAACAAGAAAAAAACTACGTAGGAACTAGGACACTTTGGAAAGAAGTCGTTTGCATTGTTTACTAGCCTCCAATGCAAGAAAAAGAAGCGGGGAAAAATTGAAGCCTACTTTACTACAGAACTAAAATGTACAATAGCTCCCTGTGACAAGGGTCGACGGTTCTAATGTGGATAACCGTATAGGGAGGAGCCCCAATTCCTGGCAGCACGCTGAAATGAAATGACACCAGAAGCATACCCATTCCATAAAGTATACCTCCTCTCCGAGGCGAGTTCACTAATTCTACTTATTCTCCGAAGCGCAACATCTTAAGATACGGTGAAGCAAAATCTCCTCGACGCAGCCGTACCCAGGAAATAACTGTGATCTCCAGATTAAGTTTGCCCTACAAGAGAAATATGATCAAGCAAAATCTAGACATCGATTTCATCCAGTGATTATTATTCAGGACTAGCCTAGTCTAACATAAAGCTGACAGTTTTTTTTGAATAAGTGGTTACCGCCAATTGTCTTGCATATACTGTGATCCATATCAAGCTGAAATTGAAATTTAACTTACTACTGAGCAACGGCATTATTTAGCTGTAAACGTTGAAGTATTTAAAATTTATCATATTATGGCAAAATTTTAGAAAAATAATACGATTCCAAATAATACCAGCCAGCCACTTTCAAAGAACGGCTAATGCCACCCTGTAATTCATTACCCGTCAGTTGAATTTGACCACGGGACCAATAAATAACTGCACTCAAACACAATAAACACTTGAACGCAAGAACACGAAGTACACACGGAGTCACTTCATCTAAGAGCGATAAGGATTTGCATCTAACTTTGTTTTATAGACTGTGAAGTTTTCATTCCATCTCAAGACCAATCGGGTGATTTCTTGAACTTTTATTCCGTTGCATAAATGATGCATCATAACACAACCCTATTTTTTAAATTCATCTTTACCGGATAAAAACAATATTAAAAACAACTTAGACTACTCGAGCCGAGATCTTAACCTTCAACTTCAAGACATTCTCTGTCAGATGGACTTGGGGAGAATAAGCGTCCAGCACAGTACAGTACTGTGAGTCTACCGACAAACATTACGTACATGAGGTGTACTCAGAGCAGCACTCCACTTCCAAGTCGACCACCACCCAATCCTGGACTTTGAAGACACAGGTCAGAATTTAGGGCCTTCAAGTCAGCGTTTGAACTTCGTACATAAAGAAGTTATGCAGCTTCGCTGAACGTGAAGTAAGAAAAGCTTCCTATTATTCTGGTCTGTTCTACGCTTATGGAAACGAAAAATATGGCCATCAAGTTTGCGGTGGAATGCAACCAAAGAAGAGAACGCTAAAAATAAAAAGTAAACTAGACGAAGTCATTAGATATTTAGGTCATATTCATCATGTGCCAATCATACGAAAAGTACAGTGATCTTTTCAGAAACGAATAATCATCGAAATTTTATCAAAAATGAATTTAAATCCACACTCTTACCATAGGATAATAACGATTATCCACACGAGGTTAACATAGAAACAATTAGCATATTGAAGCCTTCCGTATTCGCATAGCCAAATCATGAAAATAAGATCAAAAACTTACTTGGCACGATATACGCAAATTACGAAACACTTGGATTGTCATTGTCTTATTATCCTATTTTATTCGGTCATCTTAAAACACACTTCACCAATTAACGAATGAATTTTTATACAAATTTTGCGTAGGTACAACACGCATTTTCTGCACTGATGCATTAGCAGCATTTGCATCGCTAAAAACCGAGGCATATTCCATAGGAACAAAGCAAGCCTGTTGACACGAGATTTCAAAGCAGGACCGCAGGCTACACACGAGCCGGAGAGTCTGCGGCTCAGCGGTCGCGCAGCATAACCTGTTGATTAATTGCGGGGTGCTCTCGTGTATGCGAACACTCTAACGCCAGGCCACACATCTTCCTGCGGCTTGATAGCAGCTTGTTCAGCTGAATGCCATAACTCTGTGACCACTACACAGGAACCTCAGTCCCAGCTCAATAATTGTCTCTTCCAATACAATCACATTTCTTAAGCTAGAGGGCTCTCGAGACTGTTAGAACACCAGTGAATCAACACACCGACACTTAAAAATAGACTCATCAGGAGCAAACATCCTGTACAAAGTTTGGTCAAATTTGAACAACTAGTGTATGCGGACTCGAAGGGTTAGACATCTCATTCAAGTTAAACTCCAGGTATACCTTTAATTGATAAATCATACAGTTCATAACTCCCATCATAAAATTTTAGTTATTTCCCTACAAATTACTTGTTTATCACTCAAAGGTTCGAGATCAAAAGAAATATCTGAACTGATGTTGCCATAAATAATGCTGAATCCCTACTCCATAATTCAAGAGAGTAAAAATCTACGATGTTTTCATTATGAGACGATTTCCATTTATGAACATGCAAGGCTTCTACAATTTGATTACGCTGTTTTCAGCCAACTTCGTACAAAACTTTAGCATTAGGATACAGGTCACACGTAGAAGGCTTACCACTATGGTGAATACGAGAATGATTGTAGATGAAACCTTGATATCTACGTGCATTTTAACGTTGGTGGAGCGTCATTCAAGGCAACCCAAAGCAGCAATTACTGCGAGATTTATGCACTCTCCCTCGTCAAAACCAAACAGGTGCCACTTTGGCTCTATTTGGACTACTGACCGCTGATCTGGAAATATTATTCTTCGCTGAGAGATCGCTGATGTTGCTGTTTTCATAATCCAGACAGATTTTTATTTCCGTATCGTTATTTGTTAGTTCTATAAAAGATTTTATTATTATTTTTTAAATATGTTCATCTGTTATATAATTCGAGTGCATTTGATTTTCATAAAACCCACCGATATCACGGGAATTATTACCACTAGTCTTGTGATTTCTGAATAGTTGATTGAGAAACCAATCAATTTTACCATGGACTAAAGTAATAGGGACAATATTGTTTAATAGCCATTGCTTGGCACTAGAGTATTTCAGAATGCATATTTGACCAGGTACTTCACACTTTATAACCCCTATTCAACAGGGTGTTAATTACTCCCTGCTGGTACGATTACCGAGCATAATATTTATAATAAACTAGTAGACGCACCCCGTCAAAAGTGGCGGGACAATTGATGGTAATCTCTTATTAAGCTGCCCTTTTATTTACAGTAACTCTGACATGAAATGTTATTTTCAGTATCACTGATACGGACTACCTTCTCTGACAGTCTCGCTGATTAGGAATGTAAACCCGAGAATTTCCTCTTATCTAAATCCTCAAAAGCGTCAGAGAGACCGACGGACCAAGCAAGCAACACTGGGCTATTATTATAAAGTGGGATGGTTTCTCCTGCATGGGAAGGCTAAGTATACATTGATCTCCCAAATAACCCATTCGAAGCTTCAACTAACACTAGTACACCTAAAAATGGCAGTTTACTCTGCGCATTAGTCCCGTACGTAATCCTCAATATTCAACTTTATAAAACCTGTAACAGGTTTTGTTTCCATTTTCAGAAATATGTAGCCGACATATCTATAATACAATGATGATTGAACAGGCATCATGCAAATTACCAAGATTTCTTAATAGCACATAAAAATTTGCATATGTGGTCCCTTAATAGAGAACTCGTGGCTACACCGCCTAATTGGTTAAACAATCCACCATAAATGTTATAATAAGTAGTTTCTTCAAAACATGA
Organism: Orchestia grillus; assembly: GCA_014899125.1. NCBI lineage: Eukaryota > Metazoa > Arthropoda > Malacostraca > Amphipoda > Talitridae > Orchestia > Orchestia grillus. The sequence goes on from VOMN01038352.1 coordinate 16,952, forward strand.
CGTAGAAGTCGGCAAGGCAGGACAAGGTCTTCATTATTATATACGCACTCCAAAATAATACGTACAGTGTCGGAAACAGGAACATTAGTAAACATAGATTCTAAGCACATCCAATGAACTTGTTATTCCATTACGTTTTTTCCACTCAAAAGACTGACAAATTTACTAGTGGCTCTGAGTATTTATTTTTCAGGTAGGAAAGGCAAAATGATTTATTCAAGGTCTTAGCAACTGGGTATGTGAGAATAGGAACCCGTGATATGATCGGTCTCAATGGCGGATTGTGGTGGTTCTCATGAATTTTGGTACTACCATAAACATAGCCTGCATGTTTCATTGGGCCTCGAGTCTTCGAGCTTATAATCCCTCCGAATGGCAAGTGTTCCGAACTGTTGATGCCAAGCTTCGCATGTTCCTAAACCGAAACCAGCTCTCAATGACAACACCGTAGATTTCTGCGCTCCTAAATTTTTCAGTAGAAATTCAACAGAATTTCTGGCAGCATCTGTCCAGATACTCTACTTGATCTCGAATCTTTGCGTGACAAACATGTAATTTGTACTGCAATAAGCTGAAGTTTTATGATCGGACTTATGAACTCTATGACTTATGAAGTATAGGAATGTACTTCTTTTTGTTTTTCTCGTATACCCGTTGAGGTCGACCCACTGATTAGAGTGTCTATTTAGAAACGCTTTCAAAGTCATTAAGCAGTGCATTGACGAGAACAGATCAACATAGCACACACATGAGATGCAAAGTTAGCAGACGCTATTTGAGACGTGAAGATACAGCCAGCAAAGTACTTCAACCTTAAGATTCCTACTAGGGAGTCCACACCTAATCAGGCTGCTGTTGTTAACGAAAGGACTGTTCAACTCAATAACATGTCTTAGCTTCACTCTGACGAAAATCCAAATAGTTTAACTTCTGTTATTGCAATGATTCAAAACAGTTGAAGTATTACAGAGATTACAAATAAAGTACGCTGTGAGTAGTGGTGGTATGGATTGTAGCGCTTCAGTAACTCAAGATTATTTTGCACCGAAAGAGAAAGAGATAATTTAGTATGGACTGGAGAAAATGGGGTATCTACGAACAGGGTGTATTCTCACACAAGATCCCCGGCACATAGAAAGGCAATTTAAAAAAGAAAAAGAAAATACAAAGAAGACACAGCTAAGAAGGGGTGAATATTGAAGGAAGTGAAATGGGCACTAAAGGCTCAAGTCCATCTGAGATGAGGTAACCTGAGTGCCCTTTGGGGTCACCACCCCCCATAGCATGTGATAGACAAACTAAACTAGCTTAATTCTTATCCGATGCCCCCTGAGGGGAAGCACTCTATGATAAAATGAAAGTATATGTAAAAATAATATCCAGAAAACTTAAGCAGGGTTCATTCATAAATTTTTTTGTGAAGGTAACAGTTTCCTTTGTTCTTAAACACAATAGTTTTCTTAATTGGTCACAACACGCCTCATTTCTCAATCATGAACTGCTATTCCCCACTAGATACTGAACAGAATTGGCAACTTCAGTAACAATTCGCTTCAGTTTCAAGAGACACTCATCGTCCTGACAACAGAAAGCAGGTACCTTCAGTCACTGCAGTCCTGCCACCCTTCGCTCGTTCCAGGGAGGTCAATCACATGCACAGCTACAAGAACGGCTTCGTCAGGCAGCGCGGTCGGGAAAATGCGTGAATGTACACATTCGTAGCCTTCACTCAACGTGTAATGAAGAATAGAGGGAGACCAAGGCAAGGAACCATGCATGTAATTAACGCTTCGCATTACGAAAATTGATTTATTAGTCGTTATGAAGGAGCTGTTCTTTCGTTAGAGAAGAGACTAAAACTCAGACTGCTAAGTCACGCACTCATGAATACATTTCCTCAAGAAAAACCGAATGGAACGAGGCAAAGCATTTGCCTTTTCGAGTAGTACAGAAGAAAGGGCAATCTGCTGCCTCAGCCATTTGAACGAAATGAAGTGTGTGGTCAAACACTTTCAATGAGAGGACTCTTCTAATAATGTAATGTCACTCAAACAACGTCACGATTTTCTCAAGCTCTTTCGTTGACAAATGGCAAAGCAAGCTTAGTAATGAGCATCTCGCAATGATGAGGGTAATGCAGGCACTTCCTCTTCAGGCTATATTGTGTTTTCTAAAGTGAAAGTGAGACTCCGGGCGATAAACAATCGCGGTTACACAACAGAAATGAAATAAGGCACCTCGAAGGAAGACATCTGTCATTCTCGGTATCACGGTGTTTGCACGGGGCTAATTGGTGCTGTGTTGCGAAAGACGTATAAATTTGCGATGGGGAGATAAATCAAACTTCGACGCGCTCAGGCACTGAAACTTAATATTTGTTCCAGGGACATAACTGATAAACATAAACTCAAAATAACCTAACTTCCATTCTTTGTTAACCCAAACATTAGCTCGTCGTTGAGACTCACACAACACACGTAAAGAGACTCAGCCTCTTTCTTAGAAAAATTCATGAGCAGCGGGCAAGAAACCCCGAACATCGTAATCATTAACACCATCGGGAATGTGTTCGTTCCTCGAGACGATTTAGTCCTTGATTTATAGTCTGCAGTTCTTGCATTCGAGTAACGATGGACAGAATTCGAAATAGTAAGCGTGAATGACGTTTTACGTTCACGTCTAACGCGTCCGTAGGTGCAAATAAGCTCTAACATAAATAATGCTATTACTTCTGACCGACATTGCCTGAGGTAACATGGCGCGTAACGAAAACATGACGATACTTTTTTGCTCATTGTGGCAACGAAAGAAGCGTTTTGGTTTCCCGTCAGGTTACGTCAGGTAGAATACAGAAGATACTGTTCCAACAAACGACGATGTACACATGACATTCAGCCGGAAATGCTAAGCATAAATTTATATTTACCTACAAGATTGTGTGTTATACATAAAATGTATTCGTTATTTTGTTTAAAAATCAAAGCGAAGGTGATGCCAAGCTTCTAGAATTCTGACGCCAATAAAATACAGACCGCGAGAGGTGTGTCACCGAAGAAAACCTGAACTTTATTTGGAAAGTCAACAGACACTCCAGGATCCTTGAGGCGCGTTTGAACAAGCCAATAAAAATGATTCTTGGAAAATATTTCAAACTGCTCGAGCACGTCGTACACGAAAAAAGTTCAATTCAATATTAACACGTACCACAGACTGCTAAAAGAATTCTGCAATTCGATCAAAAATCGTGATATGCAACAATGAATTCCTTTCAGTACACTTGGAATATGAGAATTCAAGATATTAACTTTATAGCTATACTCTAATCTACAGCGTAGAAATTCTCATCTACTCGTATACTCGAAGCTGATCACTCGGCGTTAAAGAAGGCTTATGGGACCGTCGCAAGGACTGGAACAAAGGTTCTTGGCTCGACTCAAATGTACGCGTATGCTCTCTCTGCACGAGAGTCAAGAATAAATTGACCTTTAGGAACAATGGTCGTGAAATTTCAGAGCACTTCACGGAATGTATTAGATTCTCTAATGAAATTCTAAAGGGTGTCCCAGAAAAAAGGAAACCCAATTGACTGTAAGCCA
>VOMN01038354.1:0-13841 GCA_014899125.1 Orchestia grillus
ATTTGATGCATCTTTTCACAGCATTTGATTTGATTTATCTTTTCACAGCATTTGCTTTGATTTATCTTTTCACAGCATTTGATTTGATGTATCCTTGCTAAGCATTGTTTGCTCTCCCTAAAACACAGCCGTTCTGTCGGAGCTGCGCTCGCTGGAGCTTTTCGCTCAATAACGTAGAGCGCAACGCAGCGTGGGAGGTCGAAATTTCATCAGACTTAAGTGAAGGTGATATTATGTGAGTGCGATGAACTAAAAGCCCATAATAGAGTAGAAGGAGAGATTTTCTCATGCATACATATGCTTGCTAGCAAGTAAGTAAACATTTATTTGTGTAAAAGTATATACGTAGATAACTTACCCTTCAAAAGATAAGAACAAATCACCTGTATCCTTCAGGAGGCATAAGGTAGGCAATAGGGTTACGTTAGTAAGGTTTGTCTATTTTATGCTATGTGAAGTGGCATGCCCAGGACCACTGTTAGGTTACCTCAATTGTGCATAGTTGGACCTTTGGGATTTCTATCTTTTGCGACCAATTCGCTTCTTTCCCTTCTCATGCCTGGTTTGCCGATTACATTTTGTCTTTTCTTCCTCTTCCTTCTTAACTTGCTGTTTCTACGAGCAGGATACTCCCACACTGTAGGGACACACCAGGGCATAGATTCCATATTTTACAAAGTCTACATAAAAAGTTCTCTAGAGAACTCATTCCGAGTTGCTACGGAGCTTTATTCTAACTAATAAAAATAAAAATATCCAGTGCTTGTAGTAGTCACTCACCGGCTATGCTCAACCGTTAGAATTTTTTTTTAACACGTGTACATTAACTATACATTTCTTACGTTTCCTCTAATCGTACAAAAAGCACTCATTTATTTCAAGACACGTCCATCACCTGCTCTTAGAAGAGCTCTGGCCTCTTCCTGATGCACGATTTGATCATACAAGCTGCTACTCGGCGCTTTCCGTATGGCTCCTTTTTCTCCAACTTTTTTCTTCTTTTTAATGTCACTGGCTGTCGCTGCTGCTCCAAATGATTACTTCGGAGCCACCTGTTCGTGTGCCATTGTTACGATTCCAAATTCCCTCTCCTTTTTGTTTCCATGAGATCTCTTAGCAAAAAACTTAACCAGTATCCATCGAAATGTTTTCGCATTTGATAGCTCAACCTCTCACGCTTTGTAAAATCGTGAGCTCCGGGGGCTGTAAAGGTGGCTTTCAGTAATTGCTTTGACTGCTGCCTGTGTGCAAAGATGAATCTTACAGCACATGTTCGTTTGAATCTCTCGGACGGACGAAGTTTTACGGTAGGTAAAACTGACACGTTCCAAACTTTGTTCCTACGAGACAAGTCATTTTTCGTCTACTTTGGTTTCTTTTTTTTCTTGCTCTCCTCGCCTTTGTATCGACCATTACGAACGTCTTCTTTATCTTAGAGTTTGTATGCGTGATCCCTATGCAAACACCGGATCACACACCGCCATTTTTCACAGCTTCAATTTTTCAGGTTGAATGAGCAGCAAGCGCATGTTTTTATCCTCTCGAGATGCTTAAGCGTCAAAAATCATGAGAAGATCACTCTGTCACCGACTTTTCCTGCATTGACAACAGATCGTGGGAGTAGGCAACTTCCAAATACATAATCGTGATCTTAACGTATTAACTGTTGATCCGTTGGTTCGAACCTCACTTCAGTTGCTGATGATTCAGACCTGATTTTCATACGGTATTACGACAGAATATGCTACGTATCCCGAAGCTCATTTACCCTGCGGATTGAAGCGGAACGTTATTTGCCATGCATGCCTGTGATGAGGAGCAATTAACTAGCATCGATTTGAACTTGTCTTCAAAGCAAATCTCAACTTCCACGATGCCCTCAAACTCGACTACCAAACGTAAACATCAGTTAAGATATTAAGTTACTTGCAAACATATGGCTGGGTTACTGTTGTCATGTATCATAATTGCAAATGCGTCATGAGACCATAGAATTAAATTCTCCTCTCGCAGCTGACGGCAGACGATTCACATCAATTGTATCGAAACTCATTCGGGCATCCAAATTGAATTTCTTCTCGTTCGGCTAGACGGCTTAGGGCCCAAGGTCGCAGTAATTTTCTCCGTTGGCCATTAACCCTTTCTCCGGCGCGCCTCTAGACTATCACGTGCTGTATTCGTGGGGCTTTTGTAATTTTTCCAGATCCTTGCGTACACTCGGAAATTATCGGATTATACCTGGAGAGGCCAAGGAAGGACGAAGTAACTCATTTCAAACTTCTTTACTCAACTGAAAATTCGGCAAGTTTGCTCGCCCAAAGTTGAGAAATACTAATTAGGCCAAAATGAGTGAGCTCGTCTTTGACGTAGGACAGTTGAATCCAGTAATTAATAGCCGCCAGGTTTTGGATGTTTGATTTCAATGATAATGAATAAGAACAATGGTAACAAAAGTTCATAGAAACAGGTGATTGATTCACCTTGGCTCCGGTCAGGGCGGCACAGTGCACCTCATCGCCCAACGTGAAGCCATCTGTGCAAAAGTGTTGGGTGGTTTTCCACACGGTGCAGGAATATTTGCTTCAGAGCCGTTACGTCGGTTAAATGCATTTTCGGGGACCTGCAGCCGATTTAAAATATTTTGAGAGGAATCCGCCAGGTGGGCACATCTTCAAGGTCACCGGCAGCACTCGATGCAACGGGAGAGGAGTGTTTCTCAGTACAAAAGACGACGGAAGAGTGTGAGGAAACATTTGTTGCCGGCGAACAGGTTGACATGCGCTAGCCCAGCGGGGACTGAGGGGAAGCTGGCTTAGGGGGGGCCAAGTATTGAAGGCAGAGTTACGCTTATCGCAAGGAAAGAGGAGCTTCTCCAGACTCCGCGTACAAGCAAATAACAGGGGAGTTACGATAAGCTTTACAAATTCTTAGAACAGCATCATGTACCGTTTCAATCTTTGATACAGTGCTTCTCAAGTATATTTGTAGATTATACTATCATAGTCAATATTGTACCTAATTAGTGCCTTGAACAAACGCAGCAAAGTCCAGTTTGCGTGTGGATTCGGCTTTAGAGAGCTCACATGCTCTATCCAAGGCGGCCTGCTGTCGAAGAAAAATCTCACAAACCACACGGTGTCATCAAATCGAACATGACACGTGTGCAGTCTCAAAACTGGGTTAATTATTCTTACACATATATTTGCGTCGTGAAAAGCTACTGTTCCTTCAAAATAGAACACAGAACCGTATTCCAAAGCTCAGTGACTCCCCCGATCTACAGTAGATTGCATTCTCCGCAGCATTGCAGGTAAGATCGCACCGGAACGCCGAATAGTAAGTCATAAGCGTACAACGATTTGAACGGGTTGTCCGGGACGACGAAGGGCATCTCGTTGATGGCAACAGAGCCATCAGAGCCAGCCAACAGAATTGATGGCCCACAAAGTGCAGCTAATTATGGCGCCTTGAGGTATACTTTCAGTCTTAACTTCAATTGCCGAGAACTCCGTTCCAGCTTTCACACGTTTCAGCAATATGAAAAAGTAAATATGAGTCGAATGTAATGAGTATCGTACTAAATTCCATTGTGTAGTATTGCAGAAAATTCTACTGAACGTATTCTTCTAATTTGAAAGCTGATTTTTGTTCCTGGCAATTAGGTGTCCTTACCTGACGCCGTATACTGTAACATAGAAAATGCCTATTATTCCTGCGACACTTTGCTCGCGTATCATACGAGAATTACATTCATTACTGGTTATGTATTGAANAAAGTGAAACTTTATTACATTGTGTTGTGTAACTATCTTCACGCCATCGCTGCACCTAGGAGAGTTACAAGCCAATTCGAACATATGGCAAACTTATTTTGATCAGTATTCATAGTAGGTTATTGCAAACTAACCACTGAGGACCTTCCGCCCATTATACACCGAAAACACAAATTTCGTTAAAGAGCCCGGGTGTTGCAAAAGTTCGATGATGAGTTAGTTTAAAGCTCCCTACTCACAAGAAATGTGATCCGAAGAGAGTGAAAAGGAACCATTTAGTAGGAACTTCACAAATGTGGAATCTACAGACTGGTGTGTTCCCACAAAGGATCCCCTACGCATACAATGAGTAAGTTAAGAAGGAGAAAGACGACAAAATAAGGAATAATCCGGGAAGAAAGCATGAAAATGGAGAGAAGCAAAGTGAGCATGAAAGATAGAAGTCCCGAAGAACTTCCATCCTAAAACTGAGGTAACGTAAGAGTGTCCCCCAGCGGACGCCACTCCCCATTGTTGAGGACGGCCAAACCTAATTAACCTATTTCTATTGCCTAAGACCTATTCAATGCCCCTGAGGGGAGTTGCAGAGGTTTCATAGTTCTCCATTATGGAGAACGGTACAGAAATTTGAGAATAAGAGTTCGTGTTCTCGTAGCATCTTCGGGTCTCATGCGAGCTGGAGACGCTTCAATGGAATAAAGTCGAGGTGCGCCAATACCACGACTAGAAGAGGTCACACATTTCCAGTTATTTCTTCAGGACCTCAGTGTTCAGTCTACTGCCTGGGTGGTGCTCAGTCACTCCACTCAGGCTTCGGTCCAGGTCACTTCCTCAGAACTCCGGCACTGTGACCTCCTACAACGAGAAACAAAATGGGGAAAAAAAGATCCCTCTTAGAGCTCTATCTTCCCGATTCAGCCAGTACCGTCGTAGTGAATCCTATCTGATCGATATTACAATTCGTAATGTTATCGATCTTGGATAATCGTCTACATGAACGGACGTTTGTGATACTATAAATAACTTTATCACCGAAGCCTTAGGCAATCAAATTTCACAGACGTGTTTTCAGCAGGATCGCATTCGACTACTGGGAGTTGAAGTCCGAGGCATCAAACGGAAAGGACACAAGTTTCAACTGATGAAACTCTCGACTGCGAAAATCTCACTTCATTATATTAATATCTGCCACCAGGGGCAACAGTCCAGTACGTGGGAAAAAGGTAATTTGCGCACAATCATAATTTAATTAATGCATGACGCAAGGATAAGGTAACTCAAACATGAAAAGAAGCAGCGATTTTATTGTAATACATTGTAACGTATTTTACAACTTACAGTATCGAAACGTAGGTAATGCTGGTAAGTTTCATTCGAGTATTTCATGGTAGCTTCAGTAATGTTGACTCGCAAGCAGTAAGCAAAATGAACTCGGTTACGGCATGGCCCATACTACTCCCCCAAGCACTAAGCTATCCGCTAAAGCAATTCATCAAAAAAGCCAAATTAATTTAGTGCAGAAATTAACTTCCAAATAAAACCAAAATAGATGCGTGTTTTTCAGGGCTCAATGGGATTAATTTAGCATCTCCCGGGAACACTGCAGAATGAAAGCCTGAGTTTACAGACTGCGTGGCTGGAATAACTAATTTTATCACCAAGTCAAGGATAAGGAAGTAGTGACAGTCGTGTAGAACTTCCTTCTCCGCTGCAGGTCACCTACATCTCAGCTCCTTAATTTTGACAAGAGGCTAATGACACGATGGACGTTCACTAGCTCCAGAAGCCACTTAATAACCAACGGCTTCTGATACATTACGGCGAATAGCAGAATATCTCATTGGTTAACATACTTCATTTTAATACATTACCACACAAATTTCAAATTTGCTTCACAAATTCGCAAATTACGCTCTCAGGTGTACTGCGTTATCCTTCTTTGATACAAATTAAAATTTGAATCTCGCTCACAATATTTGCAGGTGAGCAGGGCCCAGAGCATGACCGCATTGGGCCGTGACCGCGGTCCGAGTGTCATGGCACTCTGGAGTGAATGTATTGAGCAAAAATGAGATTTTTAAGATCGTTATTGTACAAGGACACATGTTCCCATCAGTACACCGTCTTGACGATACAAATCACGAAGAAACTAAATATATTGATAATAGTAAACTAAATATATTGATAAGTATCACCGCGTGTGTCTTTTACGTTTGTTACATCAATTCTATTCGTACAGCCGTAAGCTTACAACTAAATAGGGAGCGTCAAAGAAAGGACACGGGTTTTAAAAAAAAGCTACGCAACTTGAAAAATATTTGTCTTAATAAAATTCCAACATTTATAGTACTAGTGTAACTGAAAGATGTAGCATTAAGGAGACTGGAAACATTTACTTATGCAAATACGTACTCGGGAATAGAAACCACGGTAATGGAATATATTGATCACACTTTAGAGAAGACAATACAAGCAATGCAGGTATTGTAATCGTAGATTCGGGTCAAAATTTGATTAGAATTCACCTAAAAGCTCAAATTTCAAGCTTCTCATTGTGCCGATTTGAATTTGAAGTCGACACAGTTTTAATCAGTGATGTCCAAATCACTACCCATTTTGCTTTCGAAAAATTATAGCCCAAAAATTTGGTAAATTAACCCCAAATCCGTGTAACTATTTACAAACACGTCCATCCGGTCCATGAAGTAGTACATTCATGTTTCAGCAGCATAATTTGATGTAGAAATTTTGCCACAGGAAAATTGCGCATTAAGTTACTAAGGCTTAACATGATCCCGTTTCCGGAACAATCTGCAAAAAGATTTCGAATTAAATTTTGCAAACAAGCAAACGACAAGCTTAGCGAAAGCGCAGCATCACAACATAAAGTGAATCGTATATGAACAACCAAGATTATTAATCATAAAAATACTAATGAACCTCGCTGAGTAAGATAAAGCAACCCACAGATCCGGCTATAACCGAAGGTCAAAGCGATTTTTAACAGAAACTTTACTGTGAGGTCTCATTTTTAAGGACAGAAGCCCCACATGATGGCATGCGCAGCTCTGTCGCAAGACTGTGACGGCTCAGACTCTACAACAGAGTTGAACTCTTCAACAAATTTTAAATGTCCACATACATTCTCCATTCATTCCGGCGTCAAATCCAAGCTTCGAAAGTACGTGTACTCAATCGTCTCTGCCACTCATAAAACCATGAAACCTGATCGATCTCAAGCAACCCTAACTTTCACTTGCCATGTCATCACTATACCAAGAAAACGCTGCTCATTCATTATATTTCCAGATTGAGTCTAAAACTTTTCTAAAACGTCCTACGGTCATTCACATTGAGAATACAAAGAACACATTTGCATGAGCAAAAATACTTAGCACTGAAGAAAAGGAGTATAAGAATAAAATTAATTCCAAAACAACCACATGACATGAACAATGGATGCCACATGTCGTAACCAAAGAAATATACACCGCTAATAAAACAGATGGCAAGATCACAAGTAAATAAATTGGCACGTTTTACAGCTTAAGTCTCGTAGCCGCATGAGGAACACGAGTTTTCTTTCGAGTTGCATTGACAAGTTCTCAGCCGAAGACGCCCGTTTTTGAAGAAAATATATCAAAAAATTTATCTTTTCTGATTCATTTCGGTAATACAGAAAAACTGAACTACCTCAACCTTTTATAGAATTTTTTTTTGCGTTCAAAAAAAAAATTCTCATGTAATTCCAACAAGATTTTATTATTCAAGAGAACTGTATCAATATACTTGAAGTGTAGTTAAATGCTATCTTTGAGCTGGGTTAATGATGAAACAAAAACAAAAAAAAACACGGGTGTTCGAGGCAACACGTCGAAGAACAGCTGTTGTAGAGACCGATTTTGGAGAAGAAAATGACGGGAACATTTCCATCCAGAAAAACGCAAGTATTAAACCTCCAAGTTACTCGTAAGTAGTAAAATTTGAAACTATAAATTATTGGACGCACACAAATAGTTTTCTAATACTATCACAAAAAATGTAGCGCGCCGTAGACCATTCTCTTAATATCGTCTGAAGTGCTCGTCATTAATACTGCCAAATTTTACCAGCGCAGCCACCCAAGGTGATCTAGCAGTTACGCTCAGTCGTTATATCGGTCAGACTGCATCAGCAAAGAAGTACTTGGAGAGGGCAAAGAGATAAGTAGATGGGCACATACTGACTTGGAATTTCGTTTCTGGAAAAGTGCAGTCTACAACTGGAACAATAGTTGCCCTCGTTTAGAAGGCAGCACTAAAACAGTCAAAATCAACGCGCTTCAAGAAACAAAGTAGAAACAGAAAATAAACCAAACAAAGTGTCTCGTGAGAAGCTCCAACAACTTCGAGTCCCAACGAATGCGTACAAAAATTGAACAAAGCGATACCATTCTTAATTATAAAATCGTATCCCAAAAAGAAAAGCGCAACAGGTCAGTCCACTCGAGGCGGCAGGATCAAGCAAAATATCATCGAGGAGCAATCAAACAAGCTCTGGCGGTCTGATAAATCTTTCTAACAACTCGTCAAAATAATTCTGTCAACTGGGACGCCTTCAGATAAATCAGTACAAGTTCCTTCAAGTTTATAAAATGAACATTGAAGACAATATGAAGTGCATTCGTAAATGCCATCGAAGAGAAGATCCAGAGACCGGTAACAAATCAGCACTAATATCTAGAAACAAATTAAATAACTCCTAGTAAGAGCACTCAATCAGATCCCCGAACTAGCTAGAGCGCATTTATCGACGATATTTCAAGTGTTTTCACGGTTGCATTTTATTCGTGACAAATGTGACTAAGTTCAAGGTCACATCTCAATTGAGGTCATCCGGGAGACAAGTGAAGGCACGACGTGACTCAATTGAGTACATCCGACGATAACGCGTTAAAAACCTATTTTCCAAGCCAGAGCTCCAAAATATGGAGCGACCAGCACTGAGGTTACGTACGAGGGTACAGCAAAGGTCCCAGGCTGGTGACGGGGACAGACGCGCCATCTTCTATCCATGAATCAGAAAACAAAAACAAAAACTCCAGATAAAAATTAGAGCATATATAAAAAACATCAATATATATATATATATATATCGAAACAAAAAATGGTCCAAACATAAACTATAGCAGGAGTACATAAAGTAAATTACACATAAAAAACGACAGACGAAGAAAGATGGCTCCGAATATATGAACATTTTCTTGACCCACAAGCGTTGGGGTACTCATTGATTAGAAAAACGCAGTGAAATTCGGTGATCATCAATTACTTAGTCACGAACTTCAATCTTCAAAATTTTCTGTTACTAAAATCAACTCACGAGCACAAAAATCTATAGTCTCAACACGGTTGCTCTTACTATTCCATTATCCTATTCGACATTAATATTAGAAACAAAACCCCAAAGCAGAACTACAATAATACGACTTTCACACTTGCAGGACCTAACAAACATTTTTATCGCTTACTCCATTACTCAATATCGTCAATGGTACTCCTCACTCCATCTGTAATATCAGGCTGCACTGGCATAAAAGATTAAAATAATTTAAGAATAATCCAAAACTAAGAAAAAAGAGGTGAGCTCGAGACAATATCATTTGCTCACATGAGAAGCAGTTTGAAAAACTATCAAGAATACAATCTCAGCAGACAACGAATATGGAAAATGGGAATAGATACAACGTAACTCAATAACTAAAGCTCATAAACAATTATCACAGCTAGCACAACTATGTTCTATCCTCAACAGACCTCAGAGTATCTTTGAGGATCCCAATGCATCTTCAAGTAAATGCCTAAAATGGATACAGTGAGCCCAACTTCCCTTGAGAAACCTTCAGAATTCTCAAGTTAAACAAAGATGAACAAGTTCCTAAAATGCATAGAGAGCCAATCCTGACGTCGGGATGTTGCTGGCAGATCATGCGAACACCGCTGCTCTGGTACGTAATTATGGAGGCAAGATATGGGAGCCGAAGAGCAGTAATGAAGAGAGGAGGCTGTTGATATCATTGAATGATACAAGTACATTTCCGGTGAATTACCAGAGCAAAGACTCGCATTTGCCTAACTGAGCAGAAAAAGCGGCAGAGTTAAATTCTCCCTCATTACGAAAACTGAAGGAAGAAAATGTGAACCACAACTGACGCAGAAATGAAATTACCTGAAATCTTGTGTAGCCGAGTAACTTCACAGAGTAAACATGACTCGGAGCTAGTACCAACATGACATGCAGATGCTAAGTTTGGCTATAGTTCATCTCCGACAACGATCATCCATATTTCCGTAGCAAAATGGAGAGAACTCAGAAACGATACAGACAACGCGAAAAAGGAAACATTTTTTACAGCTTAAAACTTTCAAGTCACTCCAGTTTCACCTGAACTGCGACACTGGTTAGTGATAACCGTAAAATTTCTGAAATTAAGTACATTCGATTAATGATTAGCCGTAACACATCAACGTGAAACTCGTGTTAACCTTCTAATCCATTAAACGATAAGATATAAGACAGTTTAGTTCGCTCATACCAAATTAAACATCAAGAATTACATTAATATATTCTAATCCTGAGTCACAATCACGCCACAGGGTCCTCTCGCCCAATCTACGATCCCTCGCATATTACCCAGTAACCACTACCATAATTGTACATTGCAATAAAAATCCTCAAAACAATACGCCTTGAAATTTCCAAACATATAAAAGCCTCGGTCGTAATGACAAGCAGTCATAGTGCAACTCCGAAAGAAAGCCATGGTGCTCGGCACTCAATCGCAACCTCAAGAAAACAACACTAAAATTGAAGACCAACAACGTCTTGGCAAAACTAACACTGCAGCAACGCTGAAATGTGAAATTGAATTACTCCCTAAGTAAATCACGAATTACTACACTTGCTTCGTTTTGGAGAATCCCAACACTGATATGTAAAATAATACTCGGGGTATAAATCACGTAGATACTTTGTTCTAGTAGCAAAGCTGGACTGAACTACGTACTTAGTTCTTTGTCCAAACAAAAAAAATGCCTATGTGTCCTACAATGAAAGCTTTAAAATCTATCCTTGTGCCTACTTCATCTCGAGTAAAAACAAGGCTTAATCTCAGCATCTCATTCAATACAAATGAATCGAATCAAATACCTATAATCTGAAGGTGATTTTTACCGAGTCACACTGTTGGCAACGAGCAAGAAGAAGAGCAACACCTGTTCTCATTACTGACTGGTCATCTACGTTGAGCGATTACCCAAAGAAACAGACCCGCTGGAATGACATTAAAAAATTTACACAATTGAGAATACCATTTGTTCAATCAGCTAGTCATGAGTAAGTAACAATCATACGCGTAGTTCTTCTAGCACAGAAGCAACAGTAAAAATGACTGTAAAAAAACAGTATATTTTCTCCTGAAGAAGAAGCTATAGTGACCTCTCTGACTCTCGATGGCTTGTAGTCGTCTAGTACTAGAACAAGACCTACGAGTTAATGCAACCTGACTTGCATTGATGAATTGCACACCATCAACGCAGGATCTAACTCTGACTTTGTAAGCCAGCCACTGTAAAAATACACTTGGTACTTGAAGTAAAATATCGCAAGAGAAGCATAAAAGTAACAAATATTTCAAGCCAAATGGTTTATGCCAATCAACGCTTAGCAACTAAGCAAACTATTTGGTTTCGATGACGACTAGAGAAACCTGTCACTTAGTTTAAAACCAGCAACAGTGTTCACAAGAATCAATAAAAAAATGAAACAAAATTCTGAAATCCTTTATTTTAAGCACATGGCACCCAAAAGTAGCAAAGAATGAGAAGACAGCTGAATTTAAACTAGAGTTTGAGTAACAACCAGCTTTATTCTATAAGGGATAATAGTTCGAGGCAAACCACAATTGGGTTCTGATTTAAAATCTTTTTAATCCTTGGCGTCACATCTATGCAAGCATTACATACCATAGCAACCTTAATGTTGATTCTTGAGCTCATCCGCACAAACAATAAATGTGATTATAATTAACGATTGCAGTAAGAACCTAAGCCAATGTAGCTGTAACACTAACCCTGTTCCAGGCACTTAACGCTTGAACACTTATTGCACCCTAAACCGGTGGCTTGAATCCCCGAACACTCATATTTCCGACTAATGAGACACAACTGACATAAAGAAATAATTTTGCGTCATGATAAATTCTCGACAATCAAACATAAAAATCTGTACTACTATGAAACTGCTTAAACGTAGTTCAGTCAAGTGACATTTCAAGAACTTTATACGATTTCCCTGTATGCAGCATAGGAGTATTAAAAAATTTGGCCACCACCAATTTGACAGGATAACTAACTCGGTCTACAAGGCGTACTGGATGAAATTGAACTTGCTGCCTGGAGTCTCTGTAGAAGCTCCTGCAATGAGATGACTTCTCTGAAGCTCGTTTCGGAAGTAAGCGACGGTCTTTCGCACGCCTTCAGCCAGCGACACCTGCACAGAGGGCACCAAATATGTTTCAACTACGACAAGAAAACCTATCCCTACATATAGGATCAGCAACAATGTTCACCAGAACTAAAAACACAGAAATAGGCTTTCATGACAACTAGAAAAACCCGTCCCTACATTTAAGATCAGCAACAATGCTCATCAAAAACAAAAGATAAATATAAAAAGGCCTTCATACCATTTGTTTACAAACACGAGGGATGTGAAACAGCATCACTAAGTGCTACAAAACTCAACTTTCAACATGCATTCCCCCTAAATGAGAGGTAAAGCTCCATCAGCGCAACTGCCCTTCCCAGATCGAAAGCCGCAGCACGCTAATGCTCTCAACGGTAATTTTTACTATGGTGCATAAAATAACGGTTCAACGATTCGGCCTGATAGCATGTCTAAGAACGGGCATCTGTGCGGAGATCGAAAGAAAATTAATTGACGAGGATGAAGGTTAGTTATCAGTATCGAATCTAGAGTAAATGGTCAAAATTCAATACAAATTTAGAAACAGGTGTACAGCAAAACATAGGTCAACGACCCAAGAAAACGTTCGAAAAATATCTTTCAAAAATGAAAACCTGATCGATTGATTATTAGTTACTCAATGCTCCACATCCACATGAAATGTGATCCGAAGCGAGCGAAGAGAAGAAGAAATCATTTAGCAGAAAACGTGGAATCGATGCATTGGTGTGTTTACTCACGGGATTCTCTACGCATAGAAACAGCAAGCTTAAAAGGAAAAGGAAGAAAAGAAGAAATAGCAAAACGGGTATGAAAATTAAAAGAAGCACAGTGGACACGAAAGATAGAAGTCTCGAATGCTTATCTCTAGCCAGAGAAACTTAACGGTGACCTCCAGGAGTGGTCAGACATAGCATAGGGTAGACAAACCTAATTAACCTAACCCTAATGCCTATAGTATGCCCCCTGAGGTGGACGAAAACCTGAACAGCTAATCGTACACTCTATTCGATAGATGGCAAGTCAGAAATACATTGGGACTACGAGCTCCCTCTTTTGAATCTAAAAATCAAAAACGGCAGCATGGAACAACAGAACATAATTTACATTTTCTAGATCAGAAAACCTAACCAAAAAACCCACCAAAACCAACCCCAACACGGAAACCAAAACCAACCCTAACACGGAAACCAAAACCAACCCCAACACGGAAACCAAAACCAACCGCGACACGGAAACCAAAACCCACCGCGACACGGAAACCAAAACCAACCCCGACACGGAAACCAAAACCAACCCCGACACGGAAACCAAAACCAACTCCGACACGGAAACCAAAACCCACCAGAGGTCGCCAGCCGAGCTCCTTCTGGGCTCGTGTGATATCAGGCCGGCGCCGCTGGGGGTCGTCCTCGACTGCGTCCTTGTGCACCACGTGGCTGTCGCCTCCCACCATCTCGTGGATAATGTCCGCAAACTCTGCACAGCACGAGCGCCGTTAAGTGAGTCACGATGAATTGTAGTTGTAGTGGTAGTGAAAGCAGCGCTTCAGAAACTCAGCCT
>VOMN01038369.1:0-11656 GCA_014899125.1 Orchestia grillus
GAGCATCGTGCCTCACGTCAAAAGAGGCCGACTTTAGCACGCTCCATTGCCGACGCTGTCTAAACGTTGTAGGTGTCCGCTAAAAAATTCGAGGAGTCTCTATGCCTCCAAAGCCGGTCTCCGTTGTCATAAGTCAACTTAAGCTTACGAAAAACGGGGAGCTTTGTACCTTATTTATGAAAAGAATGATAGAAATAGTGGAAACGGTGTGATGTTCAGGGTTATGTTCAATTTCAGTCGGAAACACCCTTGGTTTAAACTCACATATAAGCATCACGTGCAATTTTCAAATTTGCGACAGTTTTCTTACTTTCAGATAGTACGAGTTTTTCGAAAAAATTATAGACATACGAAGACCAGAATTGAAGTAAGCTCAATAATCCTGATCTATAGGGCACAGAAACTTACATCATGCTACACATTGAATCTAATTCGAAATGGCTGGTAGTTCTTGGTTCGTCTTTGGCTGCTTCCACGTACCTGAGAACTATCAGTAAGGATGGTAATTTCACAGCACAAATGTATACTGGGAGTAAAAGTTATCCACCGAAGATGAAGCTTTTCAAAAGCAAAATTCCTTTGATTCAATATCCACGAGACAAAAATGGTTTCAATTTATCCGAGTATCTAGGATTTCACGAACATTATCTGAAAATGCAGTTTTGAGGACGCAATACATGGAAGAAAGATAACGTATCAAATCCGTGGTGCAATGGCAAGCAATAAACGACAATAAAGACAGCGTTAGCCAAAAACGTAAAAGATTACAGACACACCAAGCATCGAACACGTTAGACCGACGACACGTTCGACATTTCTCTCGACTATGAACAAATATATACGAGGCGAACTAGTGTGGATTGAAAAAAAAGACCCACTCCATCTTTTTTTAAATTACATTTTCTATCGAATTTTTGCAAGTATTGCAATGAAAACTCACAGAAGAAACGTAAAGCCACGAGCGAGATAGATGATGTTGCTAAATCAACGTTGTTTTAATGCGAGGAGCGTAAGATTAGTCAGAAACGATGACACATTTACACCTGTCACTGTGAATGTGACGTATTCGTTTGGTCTGCATATATGTCTCCTATTGTACATCACGCCACAAAAATTAAGTGCGCCACTTCAAAAGAGTTAAACTCAACACGCAAGCAAAAACACGAAGCGTTGTTAACGTACGTACCTTCTCGGACTGCTTATGATTATACTGTTGAAACGTACACAGCAGAACATTCAGGTTAGGGTGTTTGAGTCCGTCAGGCTGAAGAACCAAAAATGGCATTCGAATAGAGTAGCTCACCCAAAAATACGAAAAAAATGCTTCCGGTACCTTATTCCACCACTCGGAGGCGAAATTTCAAGGCTAGGCCGATTTATCCGCGTGGGAAGTGTCGTGAAATGTGAAGCAAAACACCTTTCGATACAAGGTCAAAATTCTCTCTGCGCAATTCGCAACAAGTCCAATTGGCTACACGCGGCTGCAGGGAGGGCGTAGGGAACGAGGACCCTCCGTGAGATAAGAGATCGAGCGCCGTGAAACTTCTTCAGTCCGTGGCTGATTTTTGACTGACCAGGAACACTTTTACGACTGCCGCTTTCACTGCAGCGATATTACACTTGCTGCAGCTTGCTTGTCCACGTAAGGGCAACAAACGGCACCTCAAACGCTGTTGACTTCAACAGTCAAACAGTTGACAAGGCAGCTGTGGCCAACATAGCCGTAACAGTCGAACGCCATAACAACAGGTGCCTCTTGTAAACAAAATCGAGCAATAAGATGTTTTCTGAAATCTTTTCGTTGTTTCCTCATTCAAGCGACACCTTGTCACCTCAATATTCAAAAGTTTGAAGCATCACGTTGTCATGAGCAAAAATCTCAATTGCAATTCAAGTTTTATAAATTATTATCATATTCCATTTAAAGCTCTACTCGTTTCCGACAGTTCAACGCAACCTAAAAAGTTTTAGAATAGATTTCGTCCCTCCCGTTGCCCGTCGCAGAAGTTATTTTGCACCTATTTCCTACAGCGACTTCCGTAACCTTTCCCGCATTCATAATTCTTAAAACAAAATCATACTTCATTGGGAACGTAATTATTACACATTTGCTTCTACTTTTATCATTATTTCTTCGATGAGGCTGGTCAACGGCAACAGGTTGTTTCGCACCTACAACGAGAGGTTATACATGCTTTCCTTCATCAACACAATAACGCCATTAATTTCAAGGATGACATAAGTATAATTACGCTTTATATGGCCCACCGAAAGTATAATAAACTTGAATTTTCGTAAAACGTCTGTACATGTAATCGCCCTCGTAGAATAACTTGATAATGCGTATTGTATTCATGGAACTTTTCAAAACAAAGCAATAATTCAGGGCTTAACACGTTGATCCGAAGTGGGTCATATATGGTACACACAATCATCTAACCTAACCTAATGTAACCAAAGCACTATCATGTATAAATACAAATTTTCGAGTTTTCTTCAAATTTGTGTTCATCAATCAAATAAGCTAGTTCTGATTAGAAAGAAAATTAATAGAGTAACCAAATTTGTGAAACCAAAATCCTTCATTTTTAAATTCACAGTAGAGATATTTGTCGGCATGTAATTTTACCTGTCTGGAGAATCGGAATCAACGTGTTAAAGAGAGGCATCCATGCAGTGGGCGCACGGACGAGCTGCGAAGTCTGGCCTAAAATAATGACTAGAGACAAACTACGCACACCGGCGCATGGGGTTGCACAACTACGGGCTTCTGATCCACCTGGCACTGCCATCGTGAGAATATTTCTCGAGAAAAACAATATCACAGTAGTCGGAACACGGAAGTGTTTGACGAACTGGTAAATTTGGAATAAAGAAAAAAATATTGACGAGGATATCACAACTTATTTGAGACTTCTCCTTGAGCAACAAGAAAAGGAAGATAATCAAGACTCGGATTCTCAGGGTGAAATAAACTAGGCTCAGCCACACCGAGGCTTCTCCTATAAGCCTACTTTTTTAAAAAACATAGCCCGTCAGCACGTGTTCACACACACCTGTAGTTTAGCAGTGGACCACATTTTTGAAACTAGAAATCATACATTTCATATCATTCTCGTCTGTGGATGCGTAATTTCACCTCCCAGCTTCGTTAGTTTTGCAAACACGAGCCAACTTCATAATGACTTTCGCCATCGTTCCTTGCTCGCCGAATCTGCGAAGTTTTACAAAGGAGTCCGTTGACTTTGCACATGCTAACCGTAATTCTGTTCACCCAAACTAGCACCCATCCTTGCCGACCCAAATTCGCTGACTTTGGTCAACTAAGCACCAGCTAAAAAAAAAAAACATTGGTTTTAAAAGCACCTAATCTTTACAGTAACTACACACAGCGGCGAGATCCGGAGCGCTAGCTCCACACAAGTTGCTCAAGTTAAACTAGATCTCAAATTTATTCAATAATGACTCGCACCACGTAAGAGTTGTTGACCATTCATAAATACTGTTCTTTATTGCATCTGGGGCAACAGACTTATGCTTCACAAGGTTAAAAGCTTAGATATATGCATACTTATTTGTAGCGTAATGATAAATTAAAATTATAAATCATTTCGCTCTACTTCCTACCCCAACATTTTGCATACCATCCGTAAAATATAAATGGCAGGCTGATATGGGGTAGCAGGGCTGTTGTAATAGGTATGTGTACCCACAATTGCTTTAACTTAAAAATTCATATTCTTCGTACTCGATACATTAGAAAGAGCAGGACTAAGCAAAGCAGCAAAACTTAGCAAAGTTACGTATTCTACTGTAATTGTTTGGCTGCGACAAACAGGGTGAGGTAAATTGATTAGACACATTTTTTGGGATCATAAAAACGAAATAAAATAAAATGAGCACGAGTATTATACTTTCTACAAATACATTCGATGCCATTTCGCTCTATTTTGATTCAGGTCGAAGAAACTATACTTTTGTTTATTACTTATTTTACTCTGCACTCATTAAATCAATAAATGCATCGAATCATTTCGGCGTGAGCTGATTCCTTAGTTCGAGACACATTAACCCGGTTTCCAAACCCTGCATTTCCTCCCGCGCCAGCAGGGTGGCTGCCGTGACCCAGCGCTGACAGAGCCCTGAGAGGGTTCTCCTGGTGATGACTAATCATTACAGTGGAACCTCGACTAGTAGACCCTAACTAACGATAAACTCGCCGTACGCTAAAAATGATAAAAAAATTACTTGCACTTGCCAATTAAGCTAATTCTTAAATCGTAAGTCAAGCTCATTCGTAAGTGAAAAATAAATTTTCTGGTAATTTTTCTGATCGCATGGCGAGCTTTCCGTAAGTGGAGGGAGGGGTGCTCGTAAGTTGAGGTTCAAACGTAAGCTTGCAATTATCACAAGTAGTTATTCAGGCCCAAATAACACGTTGACTCCGATTCTCTACTCAGGTAGAATTGCATGCCGACAAATATCTCTGCTATGAATTTAAAAATGAAGGATTTTGGTTTCACAAATTTGGTTACTCTATTAATTCTCTTTCTAATCAGAACTAGCTTATTCGATTGATGAACACAAATTTGAAGAAAACTCAAAAATTTGTATTTATAGATGATAGTGCTTTGGTTACATTAGGTTAGGTTAGCTGATCGCGTGTACCATATATGACCCACTTCGGAGTCGACGTGTTAAGGTGTACCCAAAAACAGACGTTAATGAAGATTTGAAAGCGAACTTTCAGTGAACGCGACGAAGGAAATTCGTCCACAATTATTTTTTCCCATACAACAATTGCAGCATCTTAAATTTCACTCCCACAACCATCGACAAATTTTATCATTTCCAGGTTTTAAACATACAATAAGAATATGTCTTTTGAATAACACAACCCTTAAAATTATTGACGAATGTGAAAAAAATTTATTACAATCGCCAGAAACGGTACAATTGCCGTACACCGGGTTCAAGTCCACGCGTCCCACCCACTGTAATTAGCCTGGCCCCGTATGCGAGAGCCGTCCACGTCCAGGACTAGTACACGGAGACGTTATTTAATTAAATTGTAACCAACAAGCCACTGTACCTGGAAATATTACTGGTAAATTTGCACCGAAAAATTGACGCTAAAACAGAATAATACCCGTGAATGCTGCAGAAACTGACTTCCGATAGATAGATCAAGTATATTTTGGCTACGTAGACCAACACCAATAAACTATAAAAAGGTAATGAAATAACTAAAAAATCGCCTAGAGATAGCAGAGATATATTACAATTGGTTTTAGAGCAAAACTCAAGAAGAAGAATCACACCAAGTGCGTTACGGCCAGAAAATTCCATATCAATCAAACAAGAGGGCGAGATTAGAGCAAACAAAATAATTTGTTTCCACCATCATAAAAGCATGCGATGAGCAAAATTAAACATTACCTAATTAATGAAAAATACTAATGCAATACATCACGATAAAAAAATCAAGCCAATGCAAAGGATGTACCATGTCACGCGACCTGCATTCCATTAGAGAAAATTAAAGCCTATTCTGAAGACATCTCAACCTGGTAAATTGCGCGACATATTTTGAACATGAGTGAAGGGGCTTCGCTTACGTTCAAATACTCACCATCTTGCTATGTTTAATTCGTTCGTTAAAAAGGGGGCACACGAGATCAAGTCGACAGGAGCAGCAGAGGCAACACCCTCACTTCTCCACTGACAACCACACACTGATGGATTGGAGTTGCCAACTGTAGAAGTGCAGATTTTCTGATGAAAGCCATTACAATGAAAATTCTTTTAAAATCGAAACCATTATTCATATATGTCAAGCATGATATAGCGTCAATTGATTTTAATACAGTTGGACATCATTCACAAACTACTAAAATTATACTTGAGGAAATAACTCAAATGTGGGATTTTAGAAATATCTGTATTTATGGCAACACTGAGTGTCAGTCTCGCTTTCTCGCGGCTGGCACTGATCGAGCAACGGTACATTTTGGCTGAGCTGAACTAGAAACGATGTGCAGCGGTTGTCTTCTTCTCGCACCCCTCCAGATCATCTTCTATTTTCTCTTTAGATCAAGCTTTACGTTCCTTACTGAAATGAGCGTTAAGGATAATGCATTGTTTATCTAACTGCATGACACTGAGAGGAGAAAATCTAAGCCTATTGTCTCTATTTTTTTCTTTCTTTTTCAATGACAAGCTAACCCCAAACTTTGATTTTAGCTTAAACGCTAGAAAAAATGAATTATGGTAATAATTGATTTGGAAATAAACCAAAAATATACCCGACGTAGGAACCGTTCGGGACATAATAATTATTGGTAATTAATTAATTACCAATTATGTAATTAATTAGGGAGTGATGTAAAGTTTCTAATAGTCTCTGAATTGCAAAAGAAAACTTTTAAATACACAGTACATGAAATTTTTGCAAGTGGTCATGAACAATTGACACTGTGACGATGGGCCTATCAAATCACTCGAAATGAACAATTTTTTCCGTTCATTCTGAGTCATCTGTAAAAATGCACTGGACGTTGAGGAGGCGTGCTCATGGAACTCTGGGTGAGAACCTCTTTGCGTGGTAGAATCGAGTTCTGAGAGCCTGTCAAGCTGTAGCCAAGTAGGTCATCAAAAGCAGCCATTGCTTACACTGAACGTCTTTGTGAATGGAATTGTTATAAAAAATTTATGAACGAAATTCTTCGAATGGAATTGATTACCCAAAAATGGGGTCTTTCTCTTTAAATGGAACAAATTCTCTAGAAACGTAAGTGTTCTGAAATAATTATTCATGCACAGCAAGCAAACGGGTGATATTGTCGGATGCGCAACACGTTCAAAAGAGGATTTTAAAATGTCGTATTGCAGAATTTTCCTCTCAACAAAGCAAGTCAAGAAAATGACAGAGAACAAACAGTTCGCAGATCATCAATCAGGAGTTTTCCATAGCATTTTTTATGCCTACTCCAGCACTCATCTTTCTCTCTCTCTGGTCTTCTTCACACTCGACGTCGAAGCACTTGTTGCGCTGGTTCTCTTCCTTTGCTCGTTGCTTCTTTTGTTTGCGTGCTTCCGCGTCTCCGCCGCGTCTCCAAGCATTTTTTACAGAGCATTCGATGCAATTTTGTAACACGAACGAAAACCACAGTCGAGTTTAGCTGTGTGAAAACTGCATCCCTGTGGGAGTCAACTATGAAAACACAGTTCGCGTTTGTTCGCGTTTTTCAGATTCTGTTAGGTTGCAGTGCATCTTATCTCGATGTTTTTGTGCAACCTTTGTGGTTTTCCCTCTCTGCCAGCGAAGAAGACATTTCATACGTGCATTGTAATTAGCCCACCAGCATTCTATAGTATAAAAATCCAGTATCTAAATTCTATCCTCTAAGTGTAATTTCTCAAACGAGCAGAGTAATCGTGCAAAAACGTTAAATAGGTTAACATTTATACATGTTATGGTTTGATGTATTTGAGTAGAATAACAGAAACAGCAGAATCATCCTTCCAAAAGTATGAAGATACGACGACTTTTATACGCGTTTAATTTCTATGGAACGCCTGAGGGTAAAGGGTTCGCAGGCGTCGATTCACTGAACAATTGACCCTCGTGCCATAAATTGCGATAAATATTTCGTTGTGGGGCAAATTGCTACGACTTTGTGCAGAACAGCGGCTCTCTCTTTTCTGCGTGCGACTTTCTATTTCAAGCCACCAGCATCGCGCCTGCTTTTCAAAAGTGTTTACGCTCCCTCGATCATGCAGAACAATTCTCCCGCGCACTATGACCTTACGCTAAAGAGCATCAGTTCTACGGAGTAATATTTATTAACAACTAGGCTACCCGCAACCCGTTGGGGCTCTATTTTAAGGTCCCGTTTGAGCCCCTGATGATTGTTTTTGATTTCCTAACAAATATCCAAAATGGCTTTAGTCTTAATGAACCGTAACCACGATAGAAACCTCTTTTGTAATTTCTGATAAATGAATATTGAGTTTCTGTCTTATGTTGTTACTGAAGAGTGAACACGGTAACGAGCTAGCAAGCACGAACACGGTAACAAGATAGCAAGCACGAACACGGTAACAAGATAGCAAGCACGAACACGGTAACAAGCTGGCAAGTGCGAACACGGTAACACGCTAGCAAGCACGAACACGGTAACAAGCTGGCAAGCAAGATATCAAGTAAGAGGATCAGAACCTTAATATTATATAGAATTAGGGTTAAGATATTCGTTTTGAATGAAGTCCTCAGTAAATTCAGGATGGATCTTAAACAGGGGTTTAGAGGGGGAATGGAAGGAAGAGAATGGTAGAATAGGAGGGGAGAGGTGTGGACTACAAGGCGCAGAAGTGTGAATAATCATTTACGACGTTAGTTTAATCAATTTCTTAAGTTCAATGAGGGTGTAATCAAATAGAATATTTGTATTGCCATCAGCAAAATTACGTGGGAATATTCTGTATATTATTTGCCTACTTCTAACAATGAAATATTTATTTTTCAACTGCAGAGTTCGATGTATTTTACCTGTCAAGGACTCCTGTCGGCGCGCAATCACCTATCCTCATGCAGCCAACGTTGGTGCCCTACTGTATGCACTTGAAAAAAACATCACTGAAAAGTAAATGCTCATAATAAGACGGCAAATCACAAATTACGACCTAATAATTACACACCCCTGTAATGTCAGCGAATTCAATTATTTCACCTTTTACTTCTTGCCCCTCACTGCAGAGTGTTGCGTCCGTGCACCACCTTTATAACGCCAGTTTTTGCCACGCTCACCTCGCCTCTCATCTCCCTTTCTAAGCCAGGCAGACCTGGTGGGCCTGCATTGCGGAAAGCATCGCCAAGGAACGAACTATCGTACAGATCCTGCGTCGAAAACAGTCGAGCTGATGTTGTCTCCAACAGAAGAAGGATTCTCCAGCCAAAGTTAACTAGCCCGCTGTCAAGAGTCATGGCTTTCCTCTTCTTTCGCTAGTGAATTTTTAAAGTGGTGTTGGGTGGCGACTTGTACCTCATGAGAGATATTTATTTTTTCTTGTGGGTTTTAAATCATTTTTACCATCGCTTACGCGCTGTATAAGCGTGCGAGCGAATAAATAATAATTTTGCTGAAAAATTGATACGTCCTTGTTGAATTTAGATTTCTGAAAAATCTTTCGTTGCCTAAAGTAATAAAAGCGGTTCTCGGTCACACAAAAACGAAAGCGAAAAAACACCTGGGAAAAGGCACCTATTTTTTCCCGACGGGAGAAACTTTGCCGAACGTTGCCGCTTTTCCATAGCCGTGTTTGGTGATGGCCCGACTTGAAATTTGACGCGCGAATTCAACAAACTGCACACAGTGAAACGAAGCGCGTACGTTTTGTACAATGCAGTGATTTACGCACTGAAAATTGCCGGCAAAAACGCTCTTGTTTTGACATGTCACGAGAGGGAAATGTTCACCACGTTGTGTACCAAGAACCATCATCTTGTTCGCTGTGGGAAGCAATTTTGACCACGAGTAACAAAGCGAGATTTGATGCTTTAGTGTTAAGAATTGGAGAAAATCTTCGAGACGTGCCGCGCCCTTAAATAAGCGAGGCATACGTCAAAGAAACGTTATCTCTAGTATGAAAGATAGATGCGCCTCTTGAGACAGAAACGGGCATTTATGCAATTAGCCTGTACTCCAGCACCTAGTGTAGGTTTGCGTGGTCTCTTCGTACGACTCTCAAGCGGAAGAGTACGCACACTCGCTCGGAATTGCGGTAATGTTAGCAACAGTTTGCGTTAGGACAAAGAAACATAGTGATTAGCCCTTCAGCTGGGAAGCGTCTCTACAGAGCTATTTTACAAGTCTTACGTGTCACCTCAAATTATCTATCTTGTACAAGGCAGAAACACGAACAATATTCATCATGGAGATTAGAATACTACCTACAGGATGAAATTTAGTACACGTTTCTAACATACATGATACATGTAATTCAGAGCTTTATATAAGAGCCATTTAGTTAGTTCCAATGCCGATAAAATCACTGAGCGCTACAGCAATGATATGTACATAGGTGCTTGTAAAGGTAGCCCATTAACAAAATGTATTATGCCTCGGAGTAATTTTTTGTTAACGATTAAGTCAAGTTAACGTGTCTTGCGTAAAGAGGGAAAGAATCGTCGGTTCATTTGATTCCGAGGTCGCGTTGTAGTGACGCAAATGGCACAGTCCCGCGCGCTTCTTCTACCTGACGATCGTCGATCAGTCGTCCAGCCTGCCCGGTCATCTATGTATAGCGTGAGATAATACGCTAAGTATATGTACGTATAGTACGTGCTTTTTTCTGTGTAAGCATTTCTTCAAGCACTGATGGCATTTAATGGGAGAAAATTCACGGGCCCAGATTCTCGGCTGAAATTACGAATCAGAGAGACTGCGTCAGGGAAGTCAGTCTGTATCAGTGATACGAAAAGTTACATAATTTCGCGTGAAATTTAGTATAATTTTTGAAAGCGTGGACATACCAGTAGACAGACTTATAATACGAGTTCAATGTATATGCTCGTATAACAGATTTGTTAACCTTAAATCAGTTTAACTCCGATAAATCGAATGAGTCGACAGACTTGATATAATAATGCGGTATCGTACAATTCCTTAGCATAAAGTACATGCCTACAGTTTTGGTGGACACGCGGCACCGTCCGAGCACGACCGATGCGTGACTGTAGAATGAGAAACCCTCTCAGGGGGCATAGGATGGACCATAAGCAATAGGGTTAGGTTAGTTAGGTTAGCCTACCTTTTTTTCAATTTATTAGTTAAGGTTAAAGCTTTTTAGCCACATGGAATGCCATCTCAAGGGAGCGAAAAGAAAGTAAAGTTTGTATATCCTGTGCTATGGAGGCTGGCGTCCCTATGGGGGCACTGTTGGGTTACCTCAGCTATAGCTAG
Organism: Orchestia grillus; assembly: GCA_014899125.1. Classification (NCBI taxonomy): domain Eukaryota; kingdom Metazoa; phylum Arthropoda; class Malacostraca; order Amphipoda; family Talitridae; genus Orchestia; species Orchestia grillus. The sequence continues at coordinate 10,965 of VOMN01038369.1, forward strand.
GCCTTCGGGATTTCTATCCTCCGCACCCACTTTGCTTCTGTTCATTTTCATGCCTTCTTCGCTAATTATTCTTTATCTATTCTTCCTCTTCTTTCTTAACTTACTGTTTCTATGCCTTGGGTATCCTGTGTGGGAACACACCTAGTGGATAGATTTTCCGTTCTCCAAAGTCCATATTTAATGGTCTCTTTTCTTTAGGTGCGAGATAGTTCGAAATACTGAAGCGTTGCTATCACTATTTCTACAACAAGAATGACAAAATGCGTTCCCATGAAGTGTAACTGATAGTCTTTCGCATATGAAAAACTTTTTAAGAATTCGGGATAAACTTTGATATAACGATGTTGACCTGTTTCAGACAGTCATTTTTTCGTGCCTTCACTCCAATGGTAGCCCTACTCGTGCTCCACCNCGTGGCTTGAATAGCCCAGACTCGTAACTCGTGCTCCACCGTGGCTTGGACAGACGTGAATGCAAAATTAAACTTGAGATAAAGCTGTAGTCATTACAACTGGAGCAATCCAGTTACAATGTTCCAATCCAGTAATCCAGTTGTCCTGTACAGCTGCAATCACTAGCTCAAGATGATCATGTACCGCCGGCGACATTTGGTCACCAGATGTACCGACTTTTATATTCGCTGCTCTCGAGATGAGCCCTTTACTTGGGACTGCACCGGATGATTTGCTGAG
>VOMN01038377.1:0-17461 GCA_014899125.1 Orchestia grillus
TTTCTCGAACGTTACGAATACTTATTTGACCCACTGTAAACGGCATCAAAAAATCCCCAAGAAGTGCCGTGCTCAAGTGGAGTTGAGGTGGTCGTCTGCAGGCAATAAATTGTTCATGTCCGTTGAAATCCAAACCCAGGTCAGAAAAAGATGTTCATTCACACATCTTTCATTTGCTCGCAGTCCATACTGCAAGATTATAAATGGAACAGTAAGAGAAAACTCGCAAGCCTGCAATCACTGGAAATTTTCTGCGGATATAATATTTTGGAGGAATTGTAGAATTCAGCATTTTTGTTGAATTTCTGCTACGCATTACAAGTTCAAGCGTGGTAGCTATTGTATGATTATTGTATTCACTTAAAAGGAAGCCATTCATTTTATTATTATATCAATTCTTTACTACCGAAAGAACTAAATTTTAGAGCTGAATTGATGTCGCTTTTGAATTAAATTTGCACCCCTCTCATAATTTAATGTTGGTCCGATTTTTATGGTAGTTTCTGAGATTAAAATACCATTTCCAGCAGCACGGCAAAGTATAAAAAAAAACTAATTAGTTAACCGTAATCTGACAGCTCTTGGACAGAGCGGAATAACTGTTTGTACTTTTTTAGATAAGAGAGAATTTCATTTTTTTCGTGACATAGATCTCAGGGAACCAGTGACAAAACCTTCCAGAAGGATGGGCGTCTTTGCTATAAGGGTATGGTGCAGGTGCCAGTAATGCCAGAGCAGCCCCTGGTGTGGATGAAGGATCTGTTACACCTGGCCGATATTAATCACGGCTGATGCACATGGGCTTGTTATTGTTTTAGTTCACTGGGTGTTATGACTCTCAAAAATGTTGCAAACATTGCAATAAAAATCAATAACTGTAAAGAACGACGTGAAAATGTAACCTATACCATGAACTGTGGCCGTATTTTATTTGCACTGATTTTTCAGTTCAATAATAGTGCAAGATAACATTGCAACATTAGTTTTGTAGTTGGGTTTTTCTACAAACGAATACAAACTTTTTGAGAGTTTCCATAATTAAGAAATAAGAAAATAAATTGGCTTGCCGTCGTCCAAGCAGTGTTAAGCCAGCGGCATTTTCGACGTAACTACATTTCTATCAATATAAAGAAGCCCATGTCTGTTCTCGTGCAAATAATTATTACAAACCGCCATTACCTTGACAGTTTCAAATGCTGTGCGTGAGCGACCTCGCAACTCATGCCAAAAATTTGCCGCAATAAATTACGACAAAAAATTGGACCAAGTTTCGGCGAGCTTCCCAAGTACCGGAGGCTGATTCGGGCGGTCTTGCACGGATATTAAGGCAATCCTGGAAATTTAGTTAGCAGCAGTCATGGAGATATACTACGAATATTTTTCCAAGTCTGTTGCACAAAATGTTAACTTAAAAATAGTAGTTGCTGGGGCGTTGCTCCGATTCTTTTAGTACAGTTAAAGTGTTGATAATTCTTGACCTCTTAATAGTTAATTTAAACTCGTAATGGAACTGATTTCAAATTTGATAAGTCGTTAATGACTCATTGACTCACAAATTGAATTAGCAACACTGCACGACACCTACATTTTGTAAACAGAATACGAACCAATACCTGCGACTCCATACAAATAAATTTCGTCTTAAAAAGATTTATAACTTCGAGTCAAAAATTACGCTAACAGCCCCAGCAATATTCAAGAATCTATCAAGCTATGCGGAATGCATCGCTCATTTTTGAAACTTCGATGCTAGATGTGAAGCTGTGTTAAGAAATTCTGAAACTGGTTTGTTAAGCGGTTTAGATGACGCCAATATTCGCTTTTTTGGGAACTATTAAATCCTCTAAATCTTGAAATAAAAAATTTGAAGACCTGGCAGTTGGATACTGTCATTAAAAATATCATTCCTTCACTCGGTTGACCAGCTATCGTAGATTGCATAGGGCTGATCACGCCAGATCTTCCGTTAGTACGATGGATGACTCGATCGTTGATTGAATATACCGTACTGAATCATGTTTGCATGATGCTTGCCCCCTGCATTTTTTCACTTTACCATTTTCAGGTCATTTCATTACGTCGGTGTTTTGGATATTTAGCAAGACTGTCTAGTCAAACAGCAAAATTATTAAAAGGGTAAGTTCAAAATTCTTTTTGGTATCTGATTTCTGATCAGCATGATCATGTTGAATGTGCAGTGTCGGGAAGAGCATTCCCATACAATGATTGACCCTATAGTATTTACTGGAAATCGTGCAATTAAGTATCGTTATAAATACTGTGAAGCTCAGTAACAAATCAATAATTTGTTGTTGTTCGTTATAAACATTGAAAAGAGAACATACGATGCTTAACAAAGACTTAATGGGTGATCAAACTGTTGTATCAATTATTGTCACACCCGGTATGCCAACCAGTACTTCCCAAACTTTTACTAATATGTCCTCGAAAACACATACTTCGCTAAAAGAACAGTACACAATCATGATTCCCGACCGGAAAAATATGGTAATGGTATCCGAGTTACGGAAAACAACGTACAATTTACTGCCATGCTGACCGTGTAACCACGTACACTCTCTCTTACAGACAACATTCTGGTGCGGTGCCTCGATAACCATGGCCCCAGTGTGGCAACGCTACAGCTTGGGAAGCCGAACGGAATATCGACCGTCAAGACCAGGCAACTGACACATCGTCGTCTGGCGCTCGCTCGGTCGCAACTCGACAGCGAGCTTCAAAATTAACCGTCGTGTTTCTGAAAGAAAAGTGAGCCGTTTTTGAGGTGAGAACTGGCGGCGAGGTCCAAGTTCTGGGTCACTAACTTTAGGGACTTGGTGCACCAGCTCTGGGTGACGGGCAGAAATTATTGAGTTGGTCTGTGGACTGGCATGAGGGCTCAGAAATGGGTTGACATATGGGTTCGAAGTGAGCTTACATAAAGGTTTAATAGTGGGCATGACTTAAAAGCTCGGAAGTTGGCCGACGCATGGACTCAGAAGTAGGCTGACGTATGGGCTCAGAAGTGGGCTGACGCATGGGCTCAGAAGTGGACTGACATAAGGCTCAGAAGTCGTTTGATATGAAATTGAAAAGCAGATTAACATATGGGCTATGGAATGGGTTGTTTTTGAAATTCTGAGTCAGCCGCAGATAAAACGGACCTCTCTTCATTCGATGTTAACTTGGCGTCGAGTGATAGCCATGCGCTCTGTTACTCTGTTACTTTGTTACTCTGTTACTCTGACGAGAATGTACAGTGCATGTATTCAAGTTAGGTAGGGAACGATTTCCCGTAGTTTATACTAAAAATGAGTGAAACCTGAAAAAAAATTTACGATTCTGAATAACCTCGAATCCATGGAAAATTTTGTTTTCGTAGCCAAATAAATTAGATGCATGACCTCCTCATATGTATTCATTTGCTACTTTCATAGGAAAATATAAACCCATTTTTTATTTAACTCAACAAATGCATTCGAAGAAAATCAGTGAACGAATTTCTTCCACAATTTTGAATGTTTAAATGTCTTAAAATACCTTAAATCCATAAAATTTAGTGCACTGAGAAACGAGATGGCATACTTACTTTTAAATGTTTGAAGTGTTCCAATTTTTACGCTACCCTAATTTTCATGGATTCAAAATTTAAGCACCGACATCATTCGTTTGAAATTTGATCGAAAATCACTTCCTTCTCGTGTCCAACCATTACTATGACATCGTGCAATACATCCGGCAGCTGCTATGTTTACGCTGAACATTTCAAGAAAGTTAATATGAACTTCGCTCTCCCGACAGTAGTCTGGCCAGGTGATAAAATGAGACGATTCGTGTCTGAAAAGCAGGGCAAATAGAACCTTTAGGGCGGCCGCCTTCGTACACAACAGCCACCGCGGAGGAGATGATCGAGGCGCGCTGGAGTGAGGCAATAATGCAGAGCTGAAGTGGCTGTAGGTTGTTGTGGTCGATGCGAAGGATTACCTGAGAAACCTCTTTGTACTCAGAAGTGGTGAAGAAAGGAGGATTACTAGCCCATAAAGTGAGATGGGAGATTTTCACGTGGTCTTAAGGCGGTTCTTTTGTCAACGTAAAGTGAATTCACTGAATTTTGTGACTCTAAGTCGAGTTCACAACGTGGGACCTGAGGTTGTCTAAGCGACAGCTGTGAAGTTCCAAGGAAACAACAACAAAGAAGGTCACGGAGTCCCAATGTTGATGACAGCATCCCGCACACGTGGGCTCTATTTAGGCCAGAGTCCTATAGCCACCAAGCAAGTGTCTTAATCTGTTCACTGCCACTGGACTGCGGGTTATTAAAATTTCAAAGCGGCAGGCGCTAAAACTTCAACATGTTGAGGATCTCAGTCCCGCGTCGAGGGCATTCTTCTTGGCTTATGGGTATTTTTTTAGTATTAGCTGCAGTATTTCTTTTAGTATTAGCAGCAGTTTTTTTAGCAGGATTTTGTCCTGGCAATATTGTTTCATCTGCTTTCGTTATTTCTGAAGTATATCGTTTGAACATTTCGGAATTCCGTCAAAAGCTCTACTTCTTTTTACAGATCTCTGCCGTGCTCTATTTGTAACTTTGCCCTCATAAATATAGAATTTTTTCACGTTTTTACAATTCATTCGCAAGTTCTAGCCTGCCTTCTGACATTGATTAATAGTTCTTTTCTTGTCAAAAGAGACTTTCTAACTTGTGAGAGAATTCTCTTCCGCGTCGTTAATATAATATGAAACTTTAGTCAGGCAGTAATAGAGTTACTCGAGAATCAGAGGAGAGTGACTCAGGGAATCCTGGAATAGCTAGAACTTTTTCCCTCGCAGGCGGAAATTCAAGTCCCGCAGGAGCTGAGACTCCAAAGAGTTACATTTGCTCAACAGCCTGAGCTGTGCAGAGCAATAAATTATTTTGTTACTGACTTTTAAGTTCCAACGGTTTGGTTGTCTTAACCAATTCTCAGCGTGTTGCATTGTACTTGAATGCACGATTATATAACGAATTATTGATCGAACTTTAGAAGTAGGTTACTGTATCAGGCTTTGTCTCACGTATGTGTGTGTTTTGTCATTCCTTTTCAATGAACATTTCCAAAGTTCAATGACAATGAACCAGAGCTTAACTTGATTAAAAATATCTATTATACCTCTACCGAACTGCAACATAGAAGACAAAAAAGTGTTGTACCTATTTCTTTCCAAGACATTGATTCTAAGCCCCCCACTCTGTACCCCATCAGGATACGGCTTCGAACAGAATTTGGACCGGTTCGAACCGTTTAAAAACGTGTCATGTTAGTTTTAATTTGACTCGAAAGTCACCAGCTCTAACACGGTCTTGATAACTTTGAGGGTAGCGATCTAGGAGCGACGTTGTCCAAGGTCATCATAAGATCAAAGTTTTTGCTAAGTATTTCATTTTTACAACGTCGGCCAGAAGTTACTCCTCTACACTGCCGCAGGTCACAAGGATCTCCAGACATGCAACGCTCATACTTCATGAGGGGCAATACTGGTATCTTCATCAGCGCAGAATTTCTCATCTATAAAATATTTGAGTTGATGGAAGATTGGTACATTTTCGTTCATTACTCTGGCCACGAAGCGTCTCGGTTCCAAATATATCACGGCAAGAAGGTGCATATCTGCGAATTAATTTCTATAACAGACTCTGCAAAGACATAAGACTCAGGCCGGGTGCGTTTGGCTTGCGCGTTTTATGTGAGGACTTTGTTATCAAAGTCCATCTAAATTTGCCTATTTTTCCAATTTCTCTTGCATGACATTTAAAGGTAAGTTGTCGTCCAGTTCTGTCTAGTTATGAAAACCGCTTTATTTCATCGCAGCGCTGCCATGTGTTCAGTCATCAAGGACGAACGGATTACGCCTTTTTTAACAAGGTTCCAAATTGAAATTCCCTTCCATTATACGGGCTCTTGAATCAATTCAAAATACTTCGGAACTCAAAGGGCCTGAGAAGACGTTTTAGTTCCCCCTACACCTTAAACGTAACGAAAACGCAGAGAGGATATTTATTTCTCGTGGATAGAGAGTTCAGTTGCGCTGCCCGTGTAAAGGAAAAAGCGATGGAAAGATTTTGTTTTATACATTGTAACTTAGCGAGTTTAGTTGCACTGCCCAGGCAATGAAAACACATGAAATTAATATTTCTTATGCATTGTAACCCAGCGGGCTCAAGTGCTCTGCCCAACTCATAGACAATCCAATAGAATAATTATATCTTTGAATAATAAAGTAGCTTGTGGAATTCCACTGCCGCTGTAATAGAGGAACCAGATTCTGGCTGAATTTAAAGACCCTGAATTGTGCTTGCGTTGGCCAGTCTGGCAGGACCGACGAGCTGGCGGGCGTAAAAATTGAGTACAGGGGAGAGAAGTACTGAGCAGTTCAGGAGGGTTGTGTGGTACAAAGGTAATGAGCAGCTCAGGAGGGTTGTGTTGTACAAAGGTAATGAGCAGCTCAGGAGGGCTGTACAAAGGATTGGTTAGTTAGCAGGGGTAATGCTTTGAAAACCGATGGGCTAAGATAGTTAAAAAAAAGGCCAAACTAAGATAGGATGAAAGGCCATAGATGAAGGCAACNAAATGGCAGTAAAAAAATGTGTGGGAAACAAACGTAGTCTATAAAGTAGTGCCTGTTATTCTTTTTAATTGTCTCTCTGGTTGTAAACGCACTCACATTTCATGAACCCTCCATATGCGTAAATTGCATTGTACACACCCTAAATGTAAAGAATACATTGATATTTTCGTTAATGTTTTGAAATAATTCGTTCAACATTTGCATTTCTTAATTTACGTTGAGCACCTAATAAGATTGGGTATCGATTTAAAAAATTCCATTTGCCAACGTACTCCGGTTTTAAATCATTCGATTCTAACATGATGCAAGTGAGTTTAGACGGCCTTCGTTATTTATTGATGTGTATTCATTATTCAGAACAAGTTATAGAATTTTAACATCAATTTCTCTTTCATGCAATAAGTGTTAGGACTAAAAGAAATCGATCATAACTTTTAGATAAAACACTAAGAAATTATCGGTTTCAAAATTATTTTTAGCTTTTCTCGGGACGATTCTCTATAAATAAGATGTGTCTATATCAAAATTTAACCGGGTAAAAGTTAAAAGCAATGTTCAAAACTAATTGGCTGCAAGTCTATGTTCAAAGAAGTTCTTAAGACAGCATGTTTCCCAATCCGGCACTCAATATAATTAATCTGCGGAGCCGGGCAAAAATACCTTAACTTTGTGTGTTTTGACTTCGATTGCTTGCTCGTAACTTCGGGCTACAAGCGAGAAGTTAATGAGGAGCCTGCAAGAAGCTCCTTCGCAATCTCGTGATAAAAATAGCCGAAATTTTGTTTTGCTCAGGACGGGTATCTAAACTTCTCGCAACTTCGTTGGTGAGATTTTTCGACTAGAGCAAGACCAAATTTTCCATCACGTTAACTAACACGGTGCATTAAGCTAAAAGAATCCGTGGGAAATATTGAACGATACTTATCGGCGAGAGGGTAAGTTAAACTTTCGCACGAAATACCGTAGAGTTTTGTACAGAGAGTTTCGTTTTCAACGGTATGACAAACTGTCGAATGAATCAGAAAACTACGCCATTATGCATTTATGATATACATTTGTGTATCGATTTCTTTTAAATGAATATGATACTCGTAGGTGTATCAAAAGGACGGATTTGTCGCTCAGTGTGCTTGGTATCGGGCTGTTATGACCGTCAGTAAAAAAATTTTTCAAGTGAGTTACAGATATGAAGCTTGTCTGGGGCGAAGGACTTGAAAAGACATCAATCATAGCTAAAGAAAACTGGCTCTCACAGTGTTTGTAGAACTCAAGCAAATAAGAAGAACAGTTGCAGAATAAATTCGAAATCATTTAGGCATTTAGACGGAGTTAACATCGCGAGACTGCACGGAAGCATTGAGTGTTGACCATATTTGCTGCAGAGCTGCATTAAAGCAACACATGGGAGTCTTCCATCTCTCAATTGACTAGGACGATGTTATTATACATGACCTAGCTAATTTTGCGCCAACATGACCAACTCTGTGCCAATGTAGCCAACTCTGCACCAATGTGGCCAACTCTGCGCCAATGTGGCCAACCCTGCGCCAACGCGGCCAACCCTGCGCCTATGGGCTACTTCGTGCCAAGAAGTCTTCACCTCGAGATACATAACATCCAGTATGTGTTATGTTTAGCTGCTCTGCACAGAATGTCCATGAAATATTACCCCCCTTCAGTCAGATGTTAGACAATTCCATTGGAAACTCATTTAGTCGTTCCCGTAATGAACATCATCCAGCTGGAAGTCCTCGTTTATTCTCTATTTAACGCATTGATATTCAATCAGGATTACACAGCAGCCGCGTCAAAAAAGTATTTGCCAACAGACATTTCTGATGTCGATGTCGGCATCGACGACCATTTTGTGCTACGTTGATCAACGGGATTTGTTGGAGCATTTGTCGATAGAGTTTGTAGCAATGTCGTTACAAGTTGAACTCCAAAGTTGCAGCCCTGTATTGGTTAACTTAATTTTGATCCCTGCCTCAACTTGCCCCGTCACTCAGAGACGTTCTGGTTTGAGTTCTTACATCATTTAGTACATTTTCAGAGTAGCATTTCCTTGAATGATACTGTCTGATGTTCACTTTAGCTTCTTTATTTTCTTAAAAGTGTTTTTGTTCTTTTTTCCTCATTTTCGTCATGCATGATTCATTTTCTGGTAGATTTTGAGGTACAAATGGCATGTTAAATAGACTATTTAAAATTAATGGTGATCACTTCAAACGAAAATTTTGTGTATAAGAAACTTTCAAAATCTGGCAGGCAAACAGCGTCACATCTACTCCCCTCTTTATCAAATTCTTCACTCGTCTCTGCAGTTGAATAAGTAAATATTATTCACAACTCCTCTACAGGCCAGTGGGAAGTAATGCATTTATAAAATGTTTTAAATATTCAAATTTGGAATTTGCAAGATATAAAATTTAATAAGCTTTGAGACACAGGAATCCAAAGCTTCGAACGAGATGAGGGAATTTTTTGATGAATCCAAATATTCTTAAAGTAGCATCAACTAATACAAAATATTTCTTCATCTACGTGGTAACATCCAAGCTTAACTGTACGGGATTTTGAGTTCTTGTAAAACACTGGTTGCAACAACTGCAGGGAAAAGTAGAAATTACGTGAATATGGTGCAAAAATAGGGCTTTCACTATTAACATAAATTATAAGAATTCTAATTGTAATGATGAAGGACATGTTGACGACAGAAATAGAAGCGACTGGGCATTTAGTTATTTATTTTTGCAGTATGGCCGCAAAAGATTCCTTCTGAAAGTCTTCCAAGATTCCCAGAGCTGTAAACAAGAAGACAGGACAACATTCTTAGACGTAGGCTTGGCTGAGACCGAACATTTCCGTGTAACTCTAATCGTAGAGGTAAAAAATGAGTTGTCTTATTTTTTGCATTTGAGATGAAAATCAGTGCTAAGTTATCCTAGTATTAAGTGAACTGCTGCTGTAAATGATGCTTTTCTTTCTTTCAACGAAGTGACGTCTCTATCTCTTCAAAACAGTTCCCACTGAGTATCTGCCCTAACAATTGTTTTTCAAGTTTTAAAGCAAAAATTCAAAATTTTAACTTCATCTTCAAAATGTAACTTGGATGTGTAGTGGAACACACCGATATATATTTTCACAGTATCGTTGAAGTTTATTTATATTATGAAACTTTGCGTCGTAACTTTACAGGTCTTTTAAAGACATCTCTGTAGTATATCTACTTTTACATTTCTTTCCTCCGCTTAAGATTACACAGGACACTTCTCTCAACAGCCGCTTTTGTCTTTTTTTCTATTCCAGCAACTAAGTCGTGTCTTCATGCATCAGCAGTACGCTTCCAGCTGCAGTTTCAGGGATTTTCATCACAATTCTCTTGTGTTTTTGCCTCATTTATTCCACTCCAGGAATTGCCTAAGTATTTCTTCAGTATTCGTACATCGCTACTCGTCTTAATTATTCTCATTTATTTTGTAACTTTCAAAATTTCTCAGTACTTTTGGTGTAATGATCAATAACTTCGTCAATTTGAGTCGCTTTAGGACGTGAACGAATTAGATTTTTATTTCCATTTCTATTTTCGTGCTGTCCTAAGGGTTAATTATCATTAGGCTAGGGTGCATAATTGCCAATCAGGGTCATAAATTCTTTACGAGCTAGTTTATGACAGTAACATTCAAAATATGCTATGATATACTTCAGCCAATTATGGTATTTTGTGAGCGAGTCTCACTCATATTAATGATGGAGAGATGAAAAAATAAAAACCGATATTGAGAGATATTCACTCAGTTAAATAATCAAAATTTACACGCATTAAGTAAGAATATTTTCTCGTTTCTACATTTCGTATCCAATTTTCTCTGATTCTCTTTTGTTTTCCAGCAGTAGCTCACTTGTGATTAAACAGAGGCCATGCCAGGGTTATATGCAAGAGATCTTTCTGTTTGAAAGGTCTCGTGCTTATTTGAAAAGTCATTCTTTGAATCATTGATAACATTAGCAACACACTGCTTTCTCAGGTTTGCCATGTAATCATCAACGGCAATGTCATGAGTGCAAGAGAATTACAGTTTCTTTCGCTGTGATTCGCGAAAATCAATTTGCACATGCTAGATTTCAAATTGCACTAAGAAATTTTCTATCATTGTGGCTAGCAAAGTAGCTTTAAGTACAGCAAGTTTCGAGGGCGCATGGCTTGGTGCTGCAAGACATAGTAGAAATATTACATTCAACGAACAGGCCATTCTCCATCAACTTCATCGATAAATTTCTACGAGCTGAATTATAAAAATGAACGTAAATTTCAGCTTGGATAAAAACTTTTCGAAACTATGCATTCAACGGAAGGGCCATTCTCCATCAACGCTATTGATAAATTTTTAGATGCTGAATAATAAAAAATTTCGAGTTTACAAACGATCGGCCTACCTCACTCGACGACTGGTCGCGCCCAGCGCGTGGCTCTCTCGGGTTGTAGATGCGCGGCCGAAAAATTTCTTCCGTCGCAAAGGATAATAAAAATAAAAATAGACTTTACACTGAGTTGCTAATCGACGGGTGCGGTTTTAAATAATTTATGATTCCCAAGAAGGATCGTGAGTGCAGAAAGGAACGTGGGGGTTAATCATTCTTTTTCCTGGGGAGCATTCCTCGATCGAATAAAAAAACTCGAGGCAGAATTTTGGTCTGAATTCTCGTTCTCACTGCGTCAAATTTGTAGTACCCCAGTAGATGAAGACGCCTAAATGCCTAATATGAGGTCGGTTTTTTACATTAAGATCCTTTCCCTGATTCAACGACTTGATTTATTAAAAAATTCCAGGAAGTGTGTTGAAGCAACCGAATCTCGTGCATGAAACATGAATGCATGGAGAAGCCGCCATTTTTATAGTAGAAGACTGTTCTCGTAAAAAGATTACCACCCGACCACCTGACGCTTTGTTTCACTTTTAAAATTTCAGCTCAATAACAGTGGGCTCCATGGCGTCCTGGTAGCGTGATGGCCTCGCAGCCGAGAGGACCAGGGCTCGAATCTTGGCTCAGGCGAGCCATTTCACGCAACCAAGGAGTACCTCCCTTGAAAAAGGCAGTTTAAACCACACGTTCCTCTCATCCCTCACGACGCCAGTAGTTGTAAAGCATTGGAAACCCAGCGGTAAAACGTGTTGGAATTAACGAAGGTGCTGATATCCGGAATTTTTGGGTCTTACATGCCGGCAGCATGTATAAAATATCTTTACGCTGGCAGGCCAGGACTTAACCTCATTACTATACCGTAAAATTCCACGATGAAATATTCAAGCTCAGTGGTGCCGTGATATTCCGATAGTTGTAATACTTTTGCTGCGTGCCACTCTTGCGTATTAAGCGCAATAACAGGGAAAGTTTACCGTATTACAAACTTCCATTTGCGAGTGAACCTACATCAGCTGGCGTAAGTTACGTGTAAACATCTCGGCTCGAGCTTGCGGTGAGCGTAGCGCGCTGACTTTGATGCTGAACTTTTACATAGGGCGTCCCAAACACGGCAAGGAAATAAGACTGCTATGCGGCGTAAAGAAATAGAAGAATAACATGGAAATACTGAAGGGAGATATACTTAGGTTAGATTTAGGCGTCTGGAGCAAAATTGATGTAAAATAGAAGTAATTTGTCAAGAAGGGAGAGCATGAGATAGATACCCTACTTAGGAATGCGTTATTTTTCGTGCTTTAATAAATTTTTAAGCAAGCTACTCGCACAATATTGAAATTTGCTTACATATAACGGAGATGAATTTAAACCGGTTTGCATAGCGGTCTAGAATTTCTCCTGAATGATGCCACTTAGTACCATGTGAATCCCTGTCCTCAGTTGAGACAATGCTATTTGGACTGATTTTGTGAGACTACCTCAACAAGAAGAGAGTGAAACTCAAGCCGAATTAATTAAATACGTGTTGATGTCGTGAGAGATAGGCAAAAAACACCGACACTTTTTATGAGCGCAAAGGACTTTTCTATTTTCCTAAATATCGAATTTTCAGGTTACACTTGCAAGGATAATTGTAGAACTTCTTCTGGGGATTTATTTATTCAACCCTATGGACATCTATTTACAGGACAACGACTCGAAAGCTCGGGTAGATAAAGAAGTCCCGAGTAGAAGTTCTACAACTATTCGTAGAGGTGTTTTTTCGAATAAAAATATGATTCTGATCGCACCCCAGAGTGGCTCTCAGCAGTTCTAACTGAGCCAGAAATTGTTTTTCGTTGTTTCTGTTTTGCTACAAAACTCGGTTTTGTAACTTTAAATTCCTGTTTTACATCACAACTTTAAAAATAATAAAAATAATAATAATTTTACATCACAACTTTTGTGCTTAGTCCTCGTCCCCAACTACGGGAGAAGATTTACATAGTGATTTATGCATGTATACAATTTTTGCAGAACATATAGCAAATACTCCGTGCTGTGCCCTACGCACACACCCACCTCACGCGCATTTATTTTTAAATCGAGCGCGTGCGTTTTGATAATGTCAACATTGTCAACGATTGAAATGTTTTCGGTGCTTAAAAAGCACAATCCAATTGAAATTACTGGAGCAATTTGTTAACGCAGAATGTTTAATTTTCTCGAATGATATTTCAGGCAATTTGTTCTTGGGCACTCAAACTTGAAAATTCGCTTTTTATATTTTGAAATTTTCCTTTACTAGTATTAATTGTCTATGAGCAAGGGAAGTAGTCACTCATTAAATGAAGAAATGTATCACACATTAAAAAAAAAGGCATTAGTTTTTTATATTTGCGTGTTGTCAGCGTGCTCCTTATTTATATGCATTGTCAAATATTTTCAAATTTCTAAAAATAATTAGCATTTTTGAATATCACATAACTGGAACTGAATTGGTTCAAACTTGAAAAATTCGCAGTCGAAGTCGAGTTTTGATTTATGCAAAGGCCTCAATTGCACCAAGAAACATTGAGATCCTCGCCGTCACATCGTGAAGAAGGGGCGCGTTTTATCTTAAATTTATGTGACAGACATGAAATTGAGGCGAGTTTGATAAAAGTTCCAGTTTTATCTTTACAGTTACCCAATTTAACGAAGGACACATTTTTAAAACTCTCAACTCCACTGCCGAATTTTGAGACACGTTTTGCACTGTAATATTTATTCCGCGTAGTTTCACCATACGAGGGTCGTTGCATGCTTCAGAATGCACACACACATGTTGGGGACTAGTTGGCAAAGCTTGCGACACAAATTTCTCCAGAATAATGTCAATTGTAACTTGAAGAACTTTATCGACTTTAATACTGAAAGGATGAAATCTGTAAAATAGAGTTCTATTCGTTAAACACATGTGATTTTCATCTTTATAAAAATTTCTCTAAAAGGAACACCTAAATGATATATTGGTTTTTCGTACAAACTACATTCAGCATTATGCGGTTCTCAACCTCCATCGCAACACGCTATATTCAAAACCCAAACAGTTAATCAGTGAATTATAAAAAATACATCTGATTCACCTGAAGAAAACATATAAGGGCAACTCATTCAGTTTGATCATAAACGTTCATCCCACGCGACATAGAAAAATTTGATTGATAGTCTAAAAATTTAAGAACTGCTGTTCCACAATTTTTTTCATATATGTCTACGTGGGATAATTTGCAATAAAAGATGATGGGACTGTCACAAATAACAGACAAATAACATCTTTTATCATAGATGACAATTGATAACGTTTCTTCAAATCTACGAAAACACGATTAGCTGATATTTGTGCTCGTGATATAATAGTTATGGAGGGCAAACAGTGCTGGATTAAATTGACACGAGCTGACGTCAGGCTCGTAAACGTATTACACACTGTTCGTATTATCTTTTACTCACATTTAAAGCCCGAATTTTGGCCGTAACCTAATAGCATTGTGCACAGGAAACAAGTGTAAAGCCTCCCAAATGGGTTCTTGCATTCATTCAATGATACCAAAGAAAGGATAGTTACAACCCACATTTAAATTATGTAATGCATCTCGACTGCGCACTGAAAAAAAACAATGAAATCTCAGACGAACGTTTGAGTGTGAAAAGGCTAACAATACTTCGTCTACGACTATAAAAAGTAAGAAAAAATGTGCCTTGGAGGCAGTTAAATTTTTTTGAAATTGATGAAGAAATCGAGCGAGCTTGGAAGAGATCCACAGAGCTGTTTACTCTTCCGTTCTCAAGCAGGAGTCTTTTATGGTCACTCCCTATGACGGCAACAAGATTTTCTGTTAGTGTTCCCAGGTAGTGAGGGCAGTATGAATGAAAGAAACTGAGTAGCACTAGTGAGGAATTATTCAAGTACAAATGACACACGAAACTAATATAGAATGAAATAGTAAGCTGTATTACAGAACTTGAAGATTAATGTGGCCAGAGATATGCATAAATGTGCCTCCAAGCGGACTAGCAAATGTAAATTTTCCTGTATGGCAGTTGTAAGAATACCAGCGTTTTACTGACGAGTTCCAGATTTTTGATATGTTTCTTTCTTGTCTCGTTTGTTCCTTCATCAAATTTACATTATTTGCTTAAACACCTTAAGCAAAATTTCACTGAGTATAGTTTTTATGGTTTTTCATTTAAACACACATCATTCCTAAATTACAATCCCATAAGCTTGTAAATTAATTCTGATTTTGTATGATTGTAAATTAAACACTAGTACAACTCAAAACTATTCTATCTGTCGAGTTCACTACTCAAGCTCTTCTTCCACGATCCATGAACTTCATGGCATAATTAGTTGTCTTTTGAACATCAGTGGCACGAGCGCATGGGCTAAAAAAAGGTTGTCATACATCTCATTTAATTTAGTACTTAATTCTAGCTTGTTGCCCGAGTTGCCAGCGTCGGCCGATGGCACCACCACAGGCAACATTCAGGGCAGTGGCTCTCTTTCTCTTTTACAGGTGCATCTCGAAGAAAAATTTGCTGCACCATCGCATTCTCAATGAATTTACAGCTTCGTGTGAATAAATATAAGCAGTGTATTTATACTGTATTGATCAACAATAGAGAACATTTTATTTCATTACTTGAATATTTTGTATGTCTCTCGCACCCGTGCAATCGTATCACGCACTCCCGTGGAGTTGCTATAACATCTCTGTTCAGGGAGCCCTACTGTGAGGTGACGGTAGAGTCAAACTTGGAATATCAGGAATATTGGTAATTAAAATGTTAGCACCACTACCTGTTCTCAAGTGGCTGGGAGTACTCTGTCAACTGACGGTACAGTTTGTATGGTGTAACTACAGTTCGCACAGTTGTCACGTGTGCTCAATGCGTACTTCGAGAGTAGTCCTGAAAAATAAACTTTTGATTCATATCTTCCCCTTCGATATCACTGATGTTACACTATCACCGTGTTCCAGAAAACATTCATGAAAGGATGTGAGACGTGAATTGTAAGGTTCATATTTGAATATACACAAGAAATGAAGCACAAATTACTCATCCGTTCACAGTTCGAAGTTAGAGTTAGAGTGCTGCCGCTGCCTCCCAGTTTCGAGTGCAGCAATTTCAAAATATTTACAGCTTGCGAAAAAGTAATTTTGATAGACCTTGTCTGATAAATTACGGTCTTGATGAATCGAGGTAGCATGTGAGTCACACCTGCCGGTGTTTTTGATGAGCGTTTGGAATTTCAATTTTAAAATTCTTGGCAGTAAATATACATTTAAAAGCTTCCCGATTGTTCTTGAGCTACAATCTTTATTGAAATTGGAAATGTTTTGCTTGGATACATCAATAAAATTTCAGCAATACCGAGCCCATAAAATCAATCAATGAATTAATGAATCAAAAAATATTTTATTTTATTTTATGGTCTTCCTATCAAACATCGCTCGGCTCAGGCTCAACATTTTCCGGTTGCTCAGTAAATCTGGGCCGTGACAGCATCACAAGCAAACATTCTATCAAATATTTTGTCCCTCTATGAATTTTGCGACAAAATTTGCGGAGCACGCTCCTCCTCGTGGGCAACAACACGGAAGAAGATTTCCACCAAAAATGTAAAGGCTATAACACAGAGAGATTCCTCGCGAGTAAAACTGCAGGAGCTCTAAATCTGAGCAATTCCCAATGGCTCAGTGCCCCAGAATTGAGATTCAGTTCACAGAGGCGCAATAATTTTATATCTTCGTCAAGGGAGTGCAGGGCCAACACCCTCAATCGGGCCGCGAATTCGCGCCTGCTCGAATTGAACATTTGAGGATTATGACACTCTTAAGTTTCTTGCAAAACTGGTATGGAATTTCGATGGAATGAGAGGAGAAGCAGTTCAAAATGAATGATGAAATGCTTGAATTTAATGAACGCTTTAGAATTTTCGAAAATCAATGATGAATACGAATGAGTATTTATGAGTTCTTACAAATGTTAATGAGAATTAAGAGGGGTATACCGTAATACGTATGTATACATACACTTTTGTTTGAGTAAAGTTTTTTTTAGAAGTAACATAGGATTTATTCTTTTCAGGGTTTCCTGTTTGTGACTTTTAAAATTCTAATCCCTTCAATTAGGAGTGTGCACATAACCCTTACGATGTCAATTGTTTCAAACATTCTGACAGTATCTTGTTCCATGAACTCGAAAGGGTCAGCTGTGATTATGATTCAAGTGAAACCTGAGTCTCGTACGAAGCTTATATCACAGTTTATTACTATTCTGTAAAATACAAAATCAATGATCCATTCCGTGGATGAAGATAACACTGGTTTTAGTAACAAAAAACATAATTATGGAGTGGAAATACAGGGTGGGGCAGAACCGACTGAGCAGTTTTGAGGCGAGT